>CM034059.1:1476652-1496090 GCA_019804595.1 Bruguiera parviflora
CCTTTACTCGAGGAAAGTAAACTATCTTGTAGATCTTACAATAATTGGTATTAATATTTAATTTTGTTATATATATATATATATTTCATTTTAAGAAAAAAATATGATACGATATTTATTCAGACTTGGTTACCACAAGGATACATCATCTGAAAGAAAATTTATTATTGATTCATTAATATAATAGGAAAGTAAACTATTGATATATGTTACAATAATCATTCTAGATTCTAAAATATGAGTTGAATTTTACTGTTTATATTAAATACTGAGATTTAATTGTGTAATTTTTTTAAAATATATTTTTCTTCCTTATAGGAAATATGATAATTCCATACTCATTCGCAACTTAGCTACGATGCACCGTGTGAAAACCTTTTTTTTTTTTTTTTTCATAGAATAACTATAATTACTCAGGAAATAACAATTATCTTAACATATAATGCGTGCTTCTGGGAAGCTAAAGTTTTCAGAGTTTAATCCGGAGAGTAATACATCAAACCAAGCTTAATTAGGAAAGTTTTCATTCAGAGTTTGATTCGAAGAGTAATTGTATCAACCCCAAGTAGATTAAGATTATTTAGACTACACACACATACATACCTACATGCAGGCACCAACTTAGAAGCAGTACTTGTTACCTGTAACGTAGCACACCAGAAGTTAAGGAGAAATCAATAAGCCGAAGAAGAAGAAACGGCCGAGAGATGATGAACAGAAGAGAAGAGCCAGTGGGGGTGGCGTTTGAGCCGTATGATGAAGAGATCATGAGCTTTCTTGAAGACAAGTTGAATGGAGTTTTGGAGACACATGACCATGTGAAAGAGTTTGATCTCTAGGGGGAAGAGGAGCCATGGCTGACCTTTGACAAGGATGCCAAACAGAATTTCTAAGCCTTCACGCAGCTGAGGATGAAGAACAAGTCCATGTTCAAAAGAACTTCTGGTTCTGGGACAAGTCACCCAGAAGACTGAAGATGTCCGTGATCGACGCGATGGCCGCCATATAGGGTACAAGAAGCTGCTCATCTTTACTGAAGGAAAGAAGGGTTCGGATGCCAAATCATCATCATCATCATCGTCGAGGGGCCAATGGCCACTGGATCATGCACGAGTATTCCTGCTTAAACCAAGATCTGGGTGATGGTTCTTATGTTCTTTGCAAGATCGTGATAGAGTGTTATCAGAGGTTACTCCTCTCCGCCCTCAAATCTTGACTTGGCACAGAGTGACGAGAATTTTTCCTATTTATCTCAGAAAAACTTGAATCTGAGTGTACTATATATTTTAATAAATAATTTTTTTTAAAAAAGATAATGACTCCGTTACATTATGCTTGTTTTTAGGATGGTATATAAATGAAATTTTGGCACGATGTTGGGTTTTCAATCGTGGTTTTCCAATTATCATACCCCCAAAAAAAAGGAAAAGGATGTTTGTCTCTTAGTCAACTGCTACTGCTACTATTCTTACCTCTTTACGCTGTCGGCAAATAACGAGTAGTTCTGTTCCCATTACTCCTTTGAGAAGAATTATGTGAGTTTAGTATGCATTGAATTTCTTCTTTTTTTCTTTTTTTTTTCGGGATAAGCAGTTTGCATTGAAATTCTATTAATGGAAATGGGACTCACTGACAGCAATCAGATATCAGTCATACTCTTTTTAACTCATTTGATCTAAGATTTTGCCATATTCATTCATCAATATGTCTTTTAGACCAGTGACGAGCAATCTGGCCAATCTCATCACTTTTGAACCTTGGACCCGCGCGCGTGCGCGCGCACACACATACATATATTCGTTTAATCTAACAAGAACAATAGAGATGTTTGGTTAGTTTTTTTTTTTTTTTTTCACTTCGTTTTAATGATTTTAACGAAAAATCTCATTTTAATTCTCTTATTTATTTATATATAGGTATTTTTTAAGAATATGATTTTTTTTGTTACATTTATTCGTTATATTTAGTTCTACCAATTATAATTTGTAATGTTATTAAAATAAAAGATATGGAATATCCATATAGAAGACACTTCAATTCGGTTCTGCCCATCGATAGATTTATTTATTTATTTGGTCAACATTAAAAAATTATAACAATACTGACCAATACGACCACGTCTAGCAGCGATCACGGGCTAAAATGAGCCGCTAAATGGTACCGTATTAAACTAACCTATGCGCACCATCCGCCGTCACCGTCTACAATTTTATTTTATAAATCTCCCCCAAAACTTTACCCTAATTTTCGCCTTTGCCGAGAGCAGCCAAAAAAGCAAGCGCGAACCCATTCTTCGTCTCCTCTGCGTGTCTTCTGTTCTTATAGCGAACGTTCAATCAGCCATGGCTGGCAGCGGTTCGAGCTCCGACTCTCGCCACGGCGGCCTCTCCGTCGCGCCTCCTCACCGAATCTCCAAAGGTGGTGGTTTATTTAAAAAGCCCCCTCTCAATTCTGTTTGGGATCTCTTTCTCTTCTCTGATTCTACGGCTTCCTCCTCTTTAGGGTTTTGGGTCCTAGACCCTAAAATTGTGCCGTTCCGTGGTAATTGTGTAGGAAATTCTTTCATTTTTTTTATTACAATAATCCAAAAATGAAATAAGAGAGGACTTTTGGTTGCTGACATGTGAGATGAATACTCTTTCTGAGTTGTCATATTTGTGCATGTTCATCTTCCTTCTAGCTTCTTGGTTGCTTTGGGCATTTTGTTTTTTTTTTTTTAAGTTAGCTATTTTAATTAAATTGTTTCTCCGGAACTTCTCTTTTTCGGTTTAATTGGAGAACTCCAAAGACGAAAAAAAAAGAAAGAAAGGAAGTGTGTGTGTATAAATCCATAGTTTGTTCGCATGCTGTTGGTCGTGAAAAGTTTTGTTCTTTTCAGTCACATAATCAGTGCTTATTGTGATAGACAGTTTTTGTGGTTGGATCACAGATTCAAAGCTTTTTTTTTTTTATTATTATTTTCTATTGAAGTAACTAATAAATCAATGGAAGTCTACCTATTTATGCTTGTGTGTGTTGTGCAGATGTTCCTGGATCTGACAATCCCATTCCGCTTTCACCACAATGGCTTTTGTCAAAGCCAGGTGAGAGTAGGCCTGGAGCAGGGAGTGGGGTATGTAATCTTTGCCTTCTGATTTTATGATGATCTTATTTCAACTTTAGTGTGAAAATTTGTCGATAATGCAAGACAACAGTCATATGTGTTCGTTGGATTTATCCACCTCTTGTTACCAACATGCATCTGCTCTCATTTGTTTGATCTGGTGCCCCCTCTCTTCCTCTTCTTTTTGTCTGTGTGCATATTGTTATTCTTCTTCTTACTATCAATGTGAATCCATGCTTGTTGTTTTGATTGATCACTCATCAGTCAATGAAATTGATGTCATTTTCCTCCCTTCCCTTGTCTTTGTGCTTGTGGTTCTACTCTTCATCTTTTGGTTGGGTATTTGTACACAGGAGAGCCATTTCAGCTCATACTTAACTCATGGAAATCGGTCAGATGTTGCTAAATCTTCTGGAAATGGTGAGGAGGTGCATGAAACCCTGAAAAAGAAGGATGTTTTCCGTTCCTCCTTGGTTGACATGGCAGCTAGTCGCCGTGATCACTGGCGTGATGAAGAAAGAGACACCAATTCCTCCATGCACAAAGATCGCTGGAGGGATACTGATAAAGAGCTTGGTGATAACCGGCGAATGGATCGTTGGACAGAGAATTCATCTACTAAGCATTATGAAGCACGCCGTGGCCCATTTGAGCGCCGAAATGATTTAGGCAACAGGGAGGCTAATTATGATCAGCGGCGTGAGAGCAAATGGAACACACGCTGGGGCCCTGATGATAGGGAGACAGAATCTTTTCGTGAGAATCGAATGGAATTTGGCAAAGATGGTGACATTCCTTTTGAGAAGGTGGTGGGCCACCATCCTGGTCATGGAAAATATGAAAAGGATGGCGATCACAGTAAACCATGGAGATCCAACTCATTGCAAGGTAGAGGAAGAGGTGAGACTCCTCAGCACCAAACTCTAATGCCAAACAAACAGGTTTCTACATTTTCCTATGGGCGGGGACGTGTGGAGAATAATCCAACCTTTTCTATTGGTCGTGGGAGGTTTAATACTGGTGGAAACTCTATCAACAGTATCCCTACTCAGACTCAACCTTTGAGAGCCATATCAGACAGAGGTGAAAGTGGCCCCTTACGGTATAGTAGGACAAAATTGCTTGATGTTTACAGGATGATTGACATGAAATCATGTCATGAACCACTGTGTGGGTTTGTAAAAGTTCCTTCCCTTACTCTGGAAGGACCCCTGGAGCCACTTGCTCTCCGTGCTCCTAATTCTGAGGAGGAAATGGTAATTTGGATACATGCATTAACATAAAAAATGCCAATACTTGCAGCTGGTTCAACTTTGATTCAAATTTTTTGTTGCTTGAGTAGGCTGTCTTGGAAGGAATTCGTAAAGGGGAAATAGTGAGTAGCGGTGTGCAACGGATATCCAAAGATGGATCTCTGGGACAGAATGCACAGGATTCAATGCATTCAAGACGAGCCAAACTTGGTATTTAACTTGTCTGACATTCTTTTTATTCTATATCGATGCATATTCTAGGCTGGGGTTACTTTTTGTGTTTGTTGACTTGTCTGAGCAGGGAATGGAGATGTTGTTCTTGATGATTCTAACAATGAAAGCACTGACAATTCAAAAAGGGATCATAGTGATCACACTGTGGTATCTTCATATGAAAGGGGGATGGAAAATTATAGGTTCATTTCAAAGCTGGAAGCTTTACAGGATCAAAAGGCATGTGCTGAGAACCGGTTCAAAGCAGAAAGTAGGTGACATAGATCCTCTGCATAGGAACCATATTTTTCATGTGATTTTGTTAGGTGATAGAGAGAGTCCTTGAAATTATTAGACAGGTGAATTAATATGGTTTGATAGATGATTCTTTCTCTAACTTACAGAGTTTTTAGTAGAATATCTCTTTGTTTTTTTCTCTTGCTATGATTTATGTCCCCAGCCCACACACCCCCAGCATGTCTCCACTTTTGTAGGAGTTTTATCATTCAATTTTATAATACAATTATATGATTATTGCTTTTTATCTGCAGCTCTTAGGGAATATGCTCGTACTCTCAAAAGGGTTGATGAGGCTCCTACTAGTGGAGAATCAGCCATGCAGGCAACTAAATTAATGCATACTGGGTCTTTATGGCGTGTGTCATCTCTTGAAGAACAGGGAGTTGATTGTGGCGAGATAGCAAGTGATGCTAGGTCAAAAACTGCTGATATGGCCTGGACTGCAGCCCAGAAGAATCTAGATAATGAGTGGGAAAAACCATTCTTGAAGGATGAAGGAAAATGGAAAACTATTCAGGATCCCATAATTAAGAGGCAACCATCTAGAATTGCGGACAAAGAACAGGAAGCCAAGACATTTGTGCCCTCTCCAGAAAACCTTGTTCTTTACTACAAAGATCCTCAGGGTGAAGTTCAAGGTCCCTTTTCAGGTAGTGATATTATTGGATGGTTTGAAGCTGGATATTTTGGCATAGACTTGCAGGTCCGCCTTGCAAGTACATCAAATGATTCACCCTTTGCATTACTTGGTGATGTTATGCCTCACTTGCGAGCTAAGGCTAGACCACCACCAGGCTTTAGTGTGACAAAGCAGAGTGAATTCCCTGGTAGATCTAGCAGGCCAAACTTTAGTAGCTTGGGCAATGTGCACCCAGGCATCACTGAGCTTGATTTGAAAAGAAATGAATCAAGGAATAAACCTGGTTCAACAACAGAGGATGAAAATAGATTCTTGGAGTCACTGATGTCTGGAAATACAAGCAACTTGTCCCAAGGTTGGTCATTTTTTTTCAGTCCACCGCCCCTCCACCCCCCCTCTTCCCGGTCTTGTTCCTTCTCTTGTTGCCATGTGTTACCCTTAAATTTTGGGATTGTTCTTTTATAATCTATTCTTTAATCTTCACCTAATTTTTTCATGATTTTTTTTATGATATTGTGGCAGTTACATTAACATGTATGGCTATGCTGAAATTATAGGTTTGCCTGGATTTGTTGGTAATAGTACCGGTAGTCCGGCCCCATCAGGAGTTGATGGTGGAAATGATGCCTTTCTTTGGGCCAAGAGAAGGGCACTTGAACAGCAGCGGTCACTACCCACTCCTTCTCAGTATTGGCCTGGCAGAGATGTTGTATCCATTGTTTCAAAGGCAGACATTCTCTCACACTCACCAATCCCACATTCTAAAGTCCTTTCCTCATTGACTGACAATCCCCATCAACCTCATTCTCAAAGTGCTGATTTGATGTCCATCCTTCAGGGATTATCTGACAGATCTGCCTCTGGAATGAACAGTGGTGTTACTGGTTGGTCAAATTTCCCAGTTCAAGGTAGCTTGGATCAACTACAGGATAAGATGGACTTTCATCAAGCTCAGAATTTTCCTTCTCAGGTTCACTATGGGCAACAACAGAGGCTGCAGCCCCGGAATCCACCACTCCCCTCTTTAACAAATCTACTTGGTCAAGCTATAGATAATCCATCTGGTATTTTGACACCCGAAAAGTCTCTTGTCCCCAATTTCTCTCAAGATCCGCAATTATTGAATATTCTGCAACAAGAGTACTTATTGCAGCTACAGTCCCAGGCTACTGTTCCAACACAGCAGCTGTCAGTGTTAGATAAGCTTTTGTTGCTTGAGCAACAGCAGAAACAGGAGGAGCATCAACAATTGTTGCGGCAACAACAGTTGCTTTCACAGGCTCTGTCGGAACATCATTCTCACCAGAGAGTTGGGGAGTCATCTTATGGGCATATACAGGCTGCTACAGGTGCCGGAAATGCATCTGTGGATCCTTCTCAGCTTCAATCATCAAAAGAATTTTTTCAGATTGGTTCACAGATGCCCATTTCAAGTCTCCAAGATGCACCAACTACTAGCTTCATGAATTTTCCTTCACAGGTTGTTCAGGATGCCAATTATAATATTGGTTCCAGGGCATCTTCGTATCATATTCCTCATGTTTTTTATAATGTTGATTCCAAAGTTCATCATGATATGTACAATGTCAAGTCCAGTGCTTCATCTCTCCATCCTCCACATGAAATGCTTGGGAGTACTGGTCATCCAGAAGGTTGGGGCACTCAACCTGAACAAATTGAGGACATCTGTCACAAGGAGTCTGTACTGGAATCATCCATGGTGGAAAGCTCTCCCATGCTGGGGGTGAAAAATAGATCTGTAGAGGAGCTTTCTATTGTACGTGACAATGAACCTCTCCTTGTTTCTGATTACCCGGCTTCTCTTTCACTGGAGCAGACATCAGAAGACAATTTGAGAAGTGAGGAAGTGTCTGCTGTTGCAGTATCTGAGGCTGCTGCATCCTCTGTGCACCCAGAGTCTTATGCAAACACTGTTGATGCACCTTCAGGAAGTTGGGACAAAGAAACTTCAAACCCTGAACATGCCATTGGTCAGGAAGTGGAACTAGATAAATCTCATGCCAAGCAGCAGATTGAAAGAGAGAAGTCAAATGATGAGCCATCTGTGGTGGCAGAAGTGAAAAATGAGGTTCGTGAGACAAGAAAAACTGCTGACAAGAAATCCAGGAGGCAAAAATCAGCTAAGTCAGTCTCCTCTTCGGACCAGTCAAAGGGAGTGTCCAAGGCATCCACTTTGCAGCAATCAAAGCAATCAGAAAAAGGAAGTTCAAATGTTGGTGGCACCAACTTAGAATCATATGATGCAGCAGGAGAAGCTCCCTATGGAAAATTTCTAGCAAAGGCAACAGAATCTATGACTCATGTGGAAATTGCTGATTCCCCAGGAGTTGAAAGCATATTGGCTCCAAGCGTTCCAGGAAATGACATTGAAACTGTAGAAGTTGATGGTGATATGAAGATGGTTGGGTCTGTCTCACAACAAAACATGCAGTTACAGCAAGGTCAAAGAGCTTGGAAACCTGCTCCTGGTTTCAAACCAAAGTCTTTGCTGGAAATTCAGCTGGAGGAAGAGAGGAAGACACAGGAGGAAGTGGCTGTTTCTGAGATGATCACACCTGTCAGCTCCGTAAGCTTGTCAACTCCTTGGGCTGGGGTTGTGGCCAGTTCATACCCTAAAATGTCTGGAGAAAACCAGAGAGATACAACTGAATTAAATGTGAGTAAACCAGAAATTTCACCAAATTCAAAGAGTAAGAAAAGCCAGTTACATGACCTGTTAGCAGAGGAAGTTCTGGCAAAGTCTGACAATAAAGAGATGGAGGTGCCCGGCAGTTTATCTACTGTGCCAACTCAACAATTTACAGATACAAATGTGGAATCTATAGATGATGGCAACTTCATTGAGGCCAAAGACACAAAGAAGAGTCGCAAAAAGTCTGCAAAAGCAAAGGGTGCTGGAGCTAAGGTCTCAGCATCGTCCACAAGTGCCAATTACTTGCTTGTTAGTTCAAGTCCCAGTGAAAAAGGAAAAAACTCTCGTATTCTTCAAAAGGATAAGGAGGTATCACCTGCAATTCCTTCAGGCCCTTCTTTGGGAGATTTTGTTCCTTGGAAAGGGGAGTTAGCAAACTATTCTCCTTCACCACCATGGTCCACTGACTCCAAGAAATTTCCAAAACCCACATCATTAAGGGACATTCAGAAGGAGCAGGAAAAGAAGGCTGCTTCATTCCACCCTCAAAGCCAAATACCAGCTCCTCAAAAGGTCCTATTGAATCAAGCCTTCCAAGGAAGTGGTCCTTCACGGACTCTCTCTACTTCTTCTCCGGCAAAGGCAACATCTCCCATCCAGATAAATTCCCAAGCTGCTTCTCAATCGAAATATAAAGGAGATGATGATCTATTTTGGGGTCCAAGTGATCCAATCAAGCAGGGGACTAAGCAGTATGATATTTACATTTGGCTGTCTGTTACTTTTTTTAATTTAATCATCTTCTATTGCTTGCTTCTTGGAGTTGTTAAACATTTCTTGTTTAACAGTTGTGTATGACCGTTTTCTTAGGCATTATACTAGATATTTTCTTTCATTTTTCTTTTAGTGCTTTGTTTATTCTGCTAGTTATTGATTTGATTAGCATCAGTTACTGTCAACAAACAGAGACATAGAAAATTAAATTCCTCAAATTTTCTCATAAACAGGTCAGAATTCCCTCTTCCTGCAAGCCAGGGCAGTTGGGGAATCAAAAACTCTCCTCTGAAAGCAACTCCTACTGGATCATTAGGCAGACAGAAGTCTATGGGGGGCAGGCCTGCTGATCGATCTCTATCATCCTCACTTGTTGTTGCTCCATCATCTCTTAAGGGGAAGAGAGAAGCAATTAACAGACATTCAGGTAAGGAGCCGTCATATAGTCCATATTTTCTTGTAAATATATCTGTTTAACCTTTACGTTTGTATTCTTTTGCAGAGGCTATGGACTTCCGAGATTGGTGTGAGAGTGAGTGCCTTAGACTCATTGGGACAAACGGTATCATTTGCTTCACTCTGTTTTGTGTTTTGTTTCCTGGGATTTTGATTCTACAAAATGTGGAAGTAATAGGAAACAAGGAGATGCTTAAGATATTAAATACTCATCACTTTAAAACCAGGCATGTTACAAGTGTGCGTACAAATAATGTCTCCTAGAAGTTTGTTTTTCTTCAGCCAGAAGGCTCAAAATTTATGCACCATGGAATTTGATTGGTCATTTCCAATTTGTCTGGCTGTGGCCTAGTTTCAAAATACACAAATCCAGTTTAAGTGTACTAGTACGGCTTTTTTGCTTTGAACATTAATGCAAAAGCTTTATCTTACACAATTATATGCTTTCCTCATTGTAGATACAAGTGTCCTGGAATTTTGCTTGAAGCAATCCCGGTCAGAGGCTGAGATGCTTCTGGTGGCGAACCTTGAATTGTTTGATCCTGATCATAACTTCATCGACAAGTTCCTAAACTACAAAGAATTGTTGCCAGCAGATGTACTTGAAATTGCCTTTCAGAGTCGGAATGATCAGAAGGGCACCCAAATTGGTGCCAGAGACATGAATTTTGACGATGCAGGCAATGATGACTCTGACCATAATATGGCAGCTGTCACGATGGATGGGTCCTCAAAGGGGGGAGGCAAGAAGAAGGCGAAGAAAGGGAAAAAAGTTTGCCCTACTGTTTTGGGTTTTAATGTTGTCAGTAACCGGATTATGATGGGCGAGATACAGACAGTGGACGATTAGGGAAACCCTTGAGTGGCTCTTGTAAATACATTTGGGTGAACTGTTTGTAAATGTTTCACTCTTAGGATTTCTGTTACTCTCCTTCGTAGGGAAGCAACAGCTGCAGCAGTGCCAATTTTTATCTGCTCAGGCAATTTTGTGGAGTAATTCCAGCGGTAGTCGTCATTAATGCTCACTGAGATACATTAAAATTGACTTCATCTTTTATTCACTACTTTCGTGGTGTGTATCCAACTGTTCTTCAGATTCTACAGTGCGAGTGGCTCGCATTTAAGGATGTGATGTTTTTATGGCTTTCCAAGTTCTCCGGAATCCGTGGAGGCAAAAATTGGGCCAACTAATAGGAAATTGTGGATTCTGGCGTCTGGTTCTTCCTTCATACGCTCCCCACGCTCGGTAAGACTTCAAAAGGAAGATGCAACTGCGAGCTCTCGTTCTGTTGCCTGTGTTCTGCTCGCGGGCATGTACGGTCATTGTGGAGAGCTATTTTGATCACTGTCATTTTGTAGTACTTCACAAACGATTAACATTAACGTAACATAACCATAATTTACTTTTCGAAAGTAAGCTCTCAACGTTGGATTCCCCAAAAAACGAAAAAAGGAAACCCATCTCCTGGTGATGCATGATTGGCATCAAAGATTGAAATTTAGAACCTTCGCAACAAAATATGAAAAAGATCGAATAAAATTTAGTGATAACTAAAAAAGAGATGACGAAGAAGATAGTTTCTAGAACGATGAATTAAATTTAGTTTAGACCAAAATCATCACCAGTTACATTTGAGAGAAAAACGAAAATGGCAAGGGAAAGCCCTTTATATAAAACAGAAATAAAATTTAACATTGGTACATTAATGTAAATATTCTAGGTAACTAAACCATAGATGACACATTGAGCAATAATTATTCTAAAAAATATTTTGAAATTTACCTCTCATATTAAATACCAATAATTAAATTTGTTATATTTTTTATTTTTACTAATAAGATATAAAGATACATCTTATGAAAATTAATTTTGTCAAGAAAAAATAATAAAAATTATTATTATTATTATTATTATTATTATAAAATTTTAATATAATATTCTAAGAAAGTAAATTATTGGTACTAATATTTAATTTATAATATGTTTAAGATATTTATTTTTCTTGGGACAAAATATGATACGATACTCACTTGTATAATTAGTGAATTTCTAGACATATCATGTGTGCTTCTAGGAAGGAAACTAAAGCTTTCACCATTTAATTAGGAAAGTGGTAATTCGACCCAGGTGAATTAGGATTCAGAGATTCAGGAGAAATCAGTTACGCGGTATTTCAACCCTCGTAAATTAGGATTAGTTAGACTACCCACACGCACACGCACACGCACACATATATATACATGCAGGCACCTACGGAGCAGTACTTGTTTCCTATTACGTAGCACGCAAGAAATTAAGGAGGAATCGATAAGCCGAAGAAGAAGAAGGAGAAGAAACAGCCGAGAGATGATGAGCAGGAGAGAAGAGCAAGTTGGGGTGGTGTTTGATCCGTATGATGAAGAGATCATGAGCTTTCTTGAAGACAAGTTGCATGGAGTTTTGGAGACACATGACTATGTGAAAGAGTTTGATCTTTACGGGGAAGAGGAGCCATGGCTGATCTTTGACAAGGATGCCAAACAGAATTTCTATGCCTTCACGCAGCTGAGGATGAAGAACAAGTCCATGTTCAAAAGAACTTCTGGTTCTGGGACTTGGGTCACCCAGAAGACTGAAGATGTCCATGATCGTCGCGATGGCCGTCATATTGGATACAAGAAGCTGCTCATCTTTACAGAAGGAAAGAAGGGTTTGGATGCCAAATCATCATCAAGGGCCAATGGGCACTGGATCATGCACGAGTATTCCCGCTTAAACCAAGATCTTGGTGAAGGTTCTTATGTTCTTTGCAAGATCAGAAACAAGCACATGGATGCAGCAACAAAGGTGGCCTCTTCTTAGAAGATGACGTTACAGATGATGACTTGCGCGGCAAGATATGCAATGCCATTGTGAGCTGTTACAAAGACATGAATTGCAGCAAGATATGCAATGCCAGCTGTTATAAGCCTAGCTAGAAGTTTACAAGCAGCAAGCCACGCCTTGTTGTTTCTGATTTCTGCTGCGTTTGGTCCTTCAATTAGTTTGTGTTCGTTTTTAGGACGTACGTAAATGTAATTTGACACGATGTTGGGCTTTGAATCATAGTTTTCCAGTTATTTTAGCCTTTTTTTTTTATAAAAAAGAAAAAAAAAAAGAAAAAAAGAGGATGATGCAATTGTGCTTATTGATTTTTTGTACCATTGCTACTATGTTCATCCCTCTATGTATGTTCGGTCCACATCAGTCCTGTTCCCTTTGAGCAGAATTATGCGAGTTTAGTTGCCCTGAAATTCAAGCAAGAGAGTGAAATTTGGCCTGCATCATCGTAACAAAACCAAAATACCGATAAATATTTGTACAATTTGTACAACAACAAAAGCTATTAATATTAGTTTCAGGAGGCCACGAGAATTGTCACATCTCTCTAATTCAAGCAAGTGATCAAAACAGTTTGCCGAACAAGCAAGTTCAAGGCATCAAATAAAGACACGACTTCCTTAACAGGGCCCAGAAGCAATCCGAGTAAAAGTTAAAAACAGAGGTTTGGTGAAAAGTAAAGACAAAAGATTAAGCCTCTCTGGCACCCGTGGGTTGCCAGCACAAGTAGCATAGGAACAGTATTCATCTTCGTTGAACTTTAGAATTTGGGTTTAAGTCATTGGACATTTTTCAAGCACAAGGGTTTAAATGATTAAATTTACCGAGTTCGTGGGCTTGAATGCCTGTTCCACTCTCTGGAAATTGATATCTAGAGCAATTTTTGGCCTATATACGTAAAACTGCTACCTTAAATAACAATTCTCGTAGTCTTCTATTGACATCTCAGGATTTCTGAAACTGAGTTTAAACGAGATCTCTTTGCATTTCATACTTCTAGCATAATTGGTTGGGACAAGAATCTTTCCCGATTTTGTCTTCCAGTCCCATCCGCAAAGAGGAGATGTAAGAGGAAAAAGAATCCCGTACGTGGTTGAGCATTTTTCATGGTTGCTCTTTTTTTGTTTACCGCATAAAAATGGCCGGTCAAGGACAAGTGGCAATGGGCTGTCCAGAAGGGCCGTGAAAAAGTGGGCCCAAGTAAAGCATTTCGTTGAAGGAATAAAGCTTGGGTTGGCCGGTAAGGGTTTATCTGATCGGGTTGAGCTCAAAGGTGGGGACCTCGCGGACGTCAAATATCATTGGGAGGCATGGTGGGAACTCCACCTTCTCGATGCCCTGTTCTCATCTTTTCTTCTTCTTCTTCTTTTTTTGTTTTTTTTTTTTGAGTCGCATAAACGTTATGTTATGTGAAGCTAAACATCATTTTTATTGTAATTTACATATATATCTTCAAAATCTGGGGTCTATATGATTATGCACTAACTAGTAAAAATAAGGAAAAATTAAACAAATGCAGTAAATTGAATGCATTTCAAAAGTGGTCACTCACATTATATCATCATAATCATCGTATCTATGTTTTTAAATTTTGGATGCACGATGTTAATTAATGGTAGAGATCACAACAAGTTTTGAGATTGATTGTGTACGCGCAGAGAGAAGCTATAATAGATATAAATGACAAAAAATGATTTGGGTCATGGGGACGAATCCGTTTCTTCCAAAGATTGTCTGTAAAATTACGAGTTCTATAAACTTTCACTGGAAGTTATCTTCCCCGGTGGCTGACAAGTCAAATTGACAAAATCAGACTTTATTTATCCCAACACGAAAGAAGAAAGTCTGTCGCAGTTTTTAAGCGTTAAAAGATGGAACCACCCGGCAGGTCCCCCCCGAGCAAGCATTTTCTTCAGATCCGGGACTGCAATCCCTTAGGGGCCCCCACAAATCACGTAGGGGGTGCGGATCACGAAATTGAATGTCATTTGTGGAGGGTGGCCAGGCTCACCTTGTCCATTTTCTATGTCAAAGCAAGTGGGTCAGCTAACGTGTTGTGATCCTACGCATGCTTGTGGCCGATATAAAGCATGGTGAAATTTAAATATTAACTAATAAGTGAAAATAATAAATATATATATATATATATATATATATAGAGAGAGAGAGAGAGAGAGAGCTAAAATGTTTCTTCCGGAGTTAGATTAATGAAAATGGCCCGCACGTACCTATGGTCTGATAAGCTAATTCTACTCTGCTGACTCTGTTTGATGCACTGCCAATTTGCAGAATGTTTCTCGAGTCTCTTTCTCTGCCTTATCAGCGTTTCTGGGGGTAATGCTATTTGTACCCCTTTCGTGTGCCGTATTAAATGACGTCTCACTGCATTGCTATTTAAAAGTCACGAGAGCGAAAGAGGCAACACTGGGAGTCACCCAACTGCGAATGGGAGATTACCGAATCACGTGTCTACCGAGAAGCAAATCAAAATGCTTTCAAACTTGAGCTCAGTTACCATCGTTTCACTCTATTTAACAGGAAATGATGGTTCGGTTTAAAGGAGACGTTATGGGGGCAAATTGGTCAGGAACAGTGCTGAAAATGGTAACTTAATTAGCATAGATTTTCATGTCCTCCAATGTAAACGATTTTTATAAAAAAATAAAAATAAAAAGAGAGAGAGAGCAGCGAGAATTAACCAGCCATTAACTACTTTTTTATAATGGACAAGGCAACCCTTCCTTGGATGGATTAACTCATGGACCCACAATAACAGAACCACGAGATGAAGGATAATTGAGAGGGATATGCACCAGCCGCAGCATATCTCCACCGATTATGAGAGATCCTTATTATCAAAATTGGCAAAAGTGATGGAGCTATCAATCACATCTGACAAATCCCACCACCCCCGCCACTTCTAATTTCTGTGGGATCAACCCACCGACCATCCTAATCTCATCCATGATCCACCATCCATGGGGTTGGACCCTGTGGATAAGATAAAGTCAACGCGACAAAGATATGGGGTTCACCAATCTTACATTGTGAGTGAACCATATGGAAGCGTACGCTTGATGGTGATGACTTATCTTCTAATCCGAGTCTGAGATGAGGGTGAGCTAAAGCCGTGATGGGGGAGGTTTCCCGATGGAAAAACAACAAAAGCGCGAGCCCTCAAGAACTACTGCACGAGCCTTACAGTAGAGGGCGAAATTGAAATTGTACGGTAGACAAATGGTTCGAGATTCAAATTTTTGTTTTTTTCCTTTTTTTTTTTTCAATGCATTTTATATTTTATATTTGCATGAGCAGAAATTATATTTTGAATTTCGTAAAATTTTATATTAAAATAGCCCAATACGAGCATATTGGGATTGTTTGAGACAAAAATACAAAAATGATGCACAACATTAATGAAGCTGCCTTGCTCAAACAGAAGGGGAGAAAACCAAAAAGTGCCGACGACACTTCCATTCATTGCGCAGGAAACTTCCCTTTTTGACAACTCCATCCTAAGTTCCCTGTCTCCTCGGTTCCTTCCACCCTAGTCATTACATCCTTTTTATTTTTTTTTTATTTTTTGAACATCTCAAATCATTACTTTCTTTAAGCATATTCGAAAGTCAATTACTGCAATATATATATATATATATATATATAATTTTATTTTGACGCTCTCAGTCGTAACTGGTCCTGAGACTATCTATCGTGGCCATGCCAAAACAGCAAAGTACCATCAGGTGAAAAAAAACTTGTATATAATTGGGGGCAACGAGGTTTAATACTATAGTATATACATACATATATATCTAATGGGTCCATTATCCAAGACTACTCTTACTACCATTTGTGATGATTCATTCAAAATCAGGATAAACAGACACGGCAAGAGGAGCGCGTCAGATCATCTAATTAACTTTTTTTTTTTTGAGACAATCATCTAATTCACATTAAAAAACGTACGAGAGAGGACAAATGAGCCACTTAGGGGGTTCATCCAGACGTGACCATACCCTGTCAATTATTGGCTTCGGTTCCATTTGCCTAACGCAGAAAATACAATGCAGATTTGATTAAGTATAATTTATTGAAATTTTAATTGTAAATTATTTAATTAAAGATTTTTGTTAAAAATAAAGTAGACGAATAAATGATATATAAATAAAGAATTAATAAATAAAATATTTTATTATTTTAAATTATAATATAATATTAAGTTTACGTAGTTAAAAATTTTTATATTAAAAATTAATAACAATTTTAAAATATAATATAATATTAAGAAATTTTGATTAATAAAACAGGAAAACAGAGAGAGAGAGAGAGAGAGAAGAGAGAGGTTTGATCTTGGTGCGTGGAGGATGGTGATGCTCTAGGAAACATTCCACATCGAAACGTGGGGCCCCCTTATTCATGTGGGACCCGCCACGCTGGGTTTTGGATAGGCACGACGGCTGACTCTGGCCGCTCCGCGGAATTCGGCATACCAGATAAATCGGGTCCCACCATTCCCCCCCCTCCACCAGCTGCGTTCGTTTCCCCTCTTGCCGATTTCACATCTGAGTTAAAAAAAAAAATATATATATATATTTATTTATTTATAAAAAAACCCAATTAAAATTAAGTTTTACAAAAACAAAAAAAAAAAAAAGAAGAAGAAGAAAGGTAAGCGAAGTTTCTCCTTTAAATAAAAAATAAAAAATAAAAATAAAAAAACACGGGAGGAGCCAACTAATGGGTGAGCATGCACTCTGCAAAAATGGCAAGCAGACAACATGTGCCCGCATTAACAGCACTCTCTGACAACGTGCTCGCATTAATAGCACTCTGACGTGGAGGATTATGGTTATCCTGAACAATTTTGACGAGTTTAATTCAAATTTATTTATATATATAACAAAACAAAACACATGTGCACGCAATAATGACGTTAGACCAACGAGACTCTCGCGGACGGTTTAGAAGGCCACTTCGCAGTCGATATCACGTGTTTCTTTTGAGGATCCCACGAAAGCCTTCACTCGAAGCGAAAATAATAATAATTTGTTTGCATATTTTTATTTTTATTTTGACGTGTTAAGTTATTTCTTTTTAAAATAATAAAACGATGTTATATTAATTTAAATTTAAGTTCATATAAAAAATATATTAAATTATTAATTAAGTAATTATTTTAAATAGTAAAAAAAAAGGGCGTCTCAATTTTTTTTTTAATAATAATAAAAGATACTCTTCGTTTCATCGTGGATATAAAATTGAGATTAGAATAGTCGATCGGACCAAGATGATTCGGATCTCATATTGGTTCTATTTTCTAAAAAAGAAATAATAATTATTATTATATTACATCACTGACTTGGAATCAAAAAGGGGGGAACATGGCAGGCTAAAGCGAGTCTTCTCGAAAAAAAAAAAAAAACAATGACTTTTTAAATATTAGAAACCTTATCCAGTTGCCAGCTGGGAGTTGGCGTGGTCGGGCGGCGGCGTGCTGTCTGGGCACGCTTCTTCGTCCGTTCTCTTTTTCTTCTTTTTCACATAAGGAAAACCTCTTTTTTTTTTTTAATAATAATAATTAAAAAAAATTCCTAAAAGCAAATAGCATAATAAAGTAATCAAAAGTACCTTTGCATTCGATGCTTGTTTGCATTAGATGTTATGATTAGAAAGTTCACTTTCGCGTGCTAAAACTAGAGTTTGGATTAATTAGTTAGTGTATAACCGGAGCTTATAGTTTTAATATTAATAAATTTAAAATGTTATTAATGTAAAAAAAAAAAAGCACATTTAATTATTAATTAAATTACTATCGTAATAATTAATTTCTCCCTCTCCTCTGGCCTATAGAGAAAGTGATCGATTATTGTTTGAAAACCGTCTCCACCCAACATCCCACATCCCCGTTGCCCTCCATTAACCAAATTCTATGTGCTTTCAACCATGTCCAACTAACCACAAAGAAGAAAAACTACGTCCGATCCAGAACTAACAAACAAGAATTTGTGTCCAATCCAACACCAAAAGCAATTCCAATACGACTTTCTCTTTCCTATGCAATCCTTAACAACAAAGTGGCAAAGCATGATTCACGGCCGGTTTTGAAACAGCCCCAGTTAGTCAAATTTTGTGTTCTTCTGTTTTTCTTTCCTTTCTCTGAGAAATCACATTGAGATAATATGGCACGTTAATTAAACTTTGACTCGGCGCTCCCACACTCGTCCTCAATGTCACGCGCATTAAGAAAGAAAGAAAAAAAAAAAAAAACACACACACACACGCGCGTAAAATTCAACTTGCATTTCCCACAGTGCCCCAGTCATTTATTTTTGTAAAAGAGAGAGCCAATTTGACACTATGTAATAATTTGAATCTAATTCGAGTGTAATTATACATAAAGTTACCACTAAACTCTCGCTGATTGTTACAGTCTGGGTTACACAAACATACCATCTGTGCGTACAGCTCACAAGATATTACATCATAACGTTTTCGTCTCACAATTTTAACAAGGGTAAGCGCATTTCGGCGAAAAATACCCATAAAAACACCAACAGGAAAACCCAAAAGAAAAATTATAAATAAATAAATAAATAAGTAAACTAGAATTAAAATCCAACTGCAGTTAAAAGTTTGCATCAACTCTCGCCATTCTATTCAATTTATTATTATTATTATTATTTTTTTAAATCTCTATTTACCTGTTTTAATATATATTATTTATATATTAATTGTCAAGCGCATGAGTTGCAAGTTAACGTGGTTAGCCGTTAACGTTGCTGTTACTTTGAGTGGTATTTATCCATCCAATTCAGATACGTCTCGTTTGTTTAACACACAAATAAATCATTCCTTTCCATTTCTCACTTTTTATTTCTCATCAAGTCTCCCGCTTTCCCTCCGTCCTTCCTTCTCTCCTTCCGTTCTTCTACTGTTAATAACCATTTCTGCGTTTTTTCGTTCTTCCTCTCGATACTTTCAAAATCCAAACGCGGCCTCCCTTCTCTTTTTTTTTCCTTCTGCTTTAACCGGAAAAAAAGCGTTATCTTTCTTGTTTGTTTTGTGTTTTTTGTTATCAAAGCGAGTCGACGTGGCCGGATTCTCGCCGGACTCCTCCTTTCCCGGTTGCCGGATTATATAACCGTTGCGTAAGTTTCAAATGATGCGTTTTTTTTTTTTTTTTTGG
>CM034059.1:1496190-1622348 GCA_019804595.1 Bruguiera parviflora
ATATATATATATATATATATATATATATATATAATAAGATCCTGAAAATTCAGTTGCGATTGATCCATTTTTCTGTTAATTTTTTTTTCTGCTTTATGTTAATGTTGAAGTTTCTAGAGTGCCGTGCTGAGAGGGCATTGTTAGATATATGACTATGACTTTTAGCCATTGTCGGAGGCGCTTCATTTGGTTCCATGTTGCCGATTAGGAATCGGGATGATGCAGTTGGTCTTAGCATCCTGACCATTTTTTGTTTTCATATGTTGGGAAGTTGCGCCATGATTCGTTGGTTATTATTATTATTATGACTATCCCTTTTGATATAGCCAAAACAATGCTGTTGACAAAAATTGGGATGCTTATTGCAAAAAAAAAAAAACAATCATTTTGTAGGCTGGCATGGATTTTAATTGTTTGTTTGTTTTTGTTTTTTTTTTTTTTAATTTCTTTATTGTAGCTAATTTTATATATTTATGATTCTTATTTGTGGTTGAATATGTGCATGATCTCAGTTTAAGGTTGTGGCAAATTATAGTATTATGGTCTGGGAGCAGTTTATGACTCCTATTTGTTCTTCCGCAGGTTTAGGGGATTCTGGGATCAAAAGAGTTGTGGATAGAAGTCTGTTGTCTCTATTAATCATGGTGTCAAAGTCGAGTGCAAGCTTCTTAGACTTGGCCTCCGGAAACCTGTTGGATGTTCCCCAAACCCCCAGATCTCTTCCTAGGGTAGTGACTGTTCCTGGAATTATCTCTGATGGGGATTCAGAGGTTTCTTCGTCAAGTTTGCGTAAGCGGAATATTTTGGTGGCCAATATGCTACCTTTGCATGCTAAAAGGAATGTGGAAACCGGCAAGTGGTGCTTCAGTTGGGATGAAGATTCTCTTTGGCGACAACTGAAGGATGGTTTTCCTCCTGGAACAGAGGTTGTCTATGTAGGGTCTTTAAAGGCTGATATAGACCCTGGTGAACAAGAAGAAGTTGCCCAAAAACTGCTGGAGGATTTCAATTGTGTACCGACTTTTCTATCACAGGACCTACAGAAGAAGTTCTATCTCAGATTCTGTAAACAGCATTTGTGGCCCCTTTTCCATTACATGCTACCTATGTGCCCGGACCATGGTGATCGCTTTGAGCGTGTTCTTTGGCGGGCCTATGTGTCAGCAAACAAAATTTTTGCAGACAAGGTTATGGAAATAATTAGCCCAGATGATTATGTTTGGGTTCATGACTATCACTTGATGGTTCTGCCAACCTTCTTGAGGAAGTGCTACAATCGGGTGAAGCTTGGATTCTTCCTCCATATCCCATTTCCCTCTTCAGAAATATACAGAACCTTGCCAGTTCGGGATGAAATCTTGCGAGGACTTCTAAATTGTGATCTAGTTGGTTTTCACACATTTGATTATGCTCGACACTTCCTTTCTTGCTGCAGTAGAATGCTGGGCTTGGACTATGAATCCAAGAGGGGACATATTGGACTTGATTACTTTGGTCGTACAGTATACATAAAGATACTACCTGTTGGTATTCACATGGGCCGCCTTGAATCTGTGATGAATCTTCCCATTACATGTGCTAAGGTCAAAGAGTTGCAGAAACAGTTTGATGGTAAAAAAGTGATTATTGGCATTGATGACATGGACATATTCAAGGGCATCAGTCTGAAATTATTAGCCATGGAACAACTGTTGCAGCAAAATCCAGACTTGCGAGGGAAAGTAGTCCTGGTACAGATTGTGAATCCTGCAAGGGGTTCAGGCAAAGATGTCCAAGAAGCAAAGGAGGAGACATATTTAACAGCTAGAAGAATCAATGAGGTTTATGGTTCACCTATTTATGAGCCAGTGATTCTGATTGATCGTCATGTTCCCCGTTCTGAGAAGAGTGCCTACTATGCTGTTGCAGAATGTTGCATAGTGAATGCTGTGAGGGATGGAATGAATTTGGTCCCTTACAAATACACTGTTTGTAGACAGGGAACCTCCTATATGGGCAAAGCCATGGGTACGAAACGGGATTCCCCCCACACAAGCATGCTTATTGTCTCTGAGTTTATTGGTTGCTCACCTTCCTTAAGTGGAGCAATTAGGGTAAATCCGTGGGACATTGATGCTGTAGCTGATGCCTTAAATTTAGCCATCACCATGCAGGAATCAGAGAAGCAGTTGCGTCATGAGAAACATTATCGGTACATTAGTACTCATGATTTGGGTTATTGGGCTCGTAGTTTTATGCAGGATTTGGAGAGAGCGTGCCTTGATCATTATAATAAAAGGTGCTGGGGAATTGGTTTGGGTCTAGGCTTCAGAGTATTGTCTCTATCTCCTAGTTTTCGGAGGTTATCCATTGATCACATTGTTTCTGCATATAGAAGAACAAATAGAAGAGCAATATTTTTGGACTATGATGGAACTGTTGTTCCACAAACTACTATTAGTAAAAACCCCAGCCCCAAAATCATCTCTACTCTGAGAAGTTTGTCCAATGATCCTAAGAACACTGTATTTATTGTCAGTGGTAGGGGTAGGAGTTCACTGAGTGAGTGGCTTGGTCCATGTGACATGCTGGGAATAGCTGCTGAGCATGGTTACTTCATAAGGTATGCCAGTTTGTGGTTAGAGCATGTAACTTTTAATTGGATATGTTATGGGCAATAAATGTCTCTTCTTTTGTGTCTTCCAGGTGGAATAAGACTTCCGAGTGGAAAACCTGCCCTCTGGCTGTGGATCTGGATTGGAAAAAGATTGTTGAACCTGTGATGAGGTTGTATACTGAGGCAACAGATGGATCCAGTATAGAGATTAAGGAAAGTGCTTTGGTATGGCATCATCAAGATGCAGACCCTGATTTTGGATCCTGTCAAGCCAAAGAATTATTGGATCATCTTGAAAGCGTTCTTGCAAATGAACCAGCTGTTGTTAAGAGGGGCCAGCATATTGTTGAAGTTAAGCCACAGGTATATCTGCCATCAGGAACTCTTCAATCTTCCTCTGCTCTGTACAAGTACCTATTTCACTTGGACACACGCTAACATGCATATTGCATCTCCTTAATGTTTTTGTAATATTCAGGGAATAAGCAAAGGTCTTGTTGCTGAGAAGGTTCTTCTGGATATGGTAAACTCTGGAAAGCCACATGACTTTGTGATGTGCATTGGTGATGATAGATCGGATGAAGATATGTTTGAGAGCATCTTAAGGACAGTGACTTGTCCAACTTTACCTACAGCTCCTGAGATCTTTGCTTGTACAGTTGGGCGAAAGCCAAGCAAGGCCAAGTATTATCTTGATGATACTGCTGATGTTGTCAGATTGCTTCAGGGCCTCGCAACTGCTTCATACCCAAAGTCTGAGTACGGGGTTCAAGGCCAGGTTTCTTTTGAGAGTACTGCTTGAGAGGGAGAATGGACTTATTCTGGATGATGAGACTGTCATTTTGGTTTGAGGGTCTTCTGCCTATGACTATGGATGAAGTTTTGGCCGTAGATTTAACTTAATGGGATTTGTGTCAAATGTAGCGTCCTGTTAGTATATTGGGCAGCTCCTCCAAGGGGGTTTGCTAGGGCAGATGAGGAGGTTGGTTTCCAGCAGACTCAGATGCTTATGGCGGCTTTTTCTTTCTGACGATTGGAGGCACCATAGTACTGCTTCAAAATACATTGATTCAGTACTATCTGAAATACAGATACTTCCATTCTTCTAGAGAAATGAAACACTTTTAAATATCTGCTAATGTGTGAACATTCAAGTCCTTGGAGGCTGGTGGATTTGATGTTGGCCCATCAATGTAAATAGTTATGCGAAGCCATTCCTACGGAATTTCATGAAAATTCCATCGTTCTGTGCATAAATATTCCATTAGACCTTTCTATAAGCTTCCTCTAAGTATTTAACTTGAGTGGATCAGCATGGTCCTTAAGTTCTCTAGGCCTATTTTATTCCAAGGATTAAAAATGCACAATTGTGTTTTACTTACCTAGAAGTAATGCCAACCCACAACTACCCATAGAAGTTTCTGGCAGATTATGCTCTTTGCTCATCAGACATCAGGTGTCATTTGTTTTCCATCTCATTCTTGGGTCTACCCCCTGACCACCATTTTCTCCTAATGGGCCAATATTCCGGAGACTCTGGGATGACTGCCGAAGTTTTACTTCGTGAAATTAATGAAAGGCTAACCCATAATTCTGTTATCAGTAATTTCCTCCGACCAAGGGGGCCTGCCGGTTGGCTGGCCTTGGTTGCTAGTGCCAGTTGTTAATGTGCCGGCAGCCAACGTGTGGATGCGTGCACCAACACTACAGCCCTTCAGTAATAATAAGTTCAATGGTCGTGATAGCCTCCGTGCCAAATTACTTTTTTTGTTATGTGTATTGTTGAACGAGACTATTAAATCTTGTGAATTATAGGCTATTAAACTGTTGATGATTAATGTCTTCCACGAACATGTTCCTCATGGAAGCAATGATACTGTGAAGAAGAAGAAACCCAAATAGTTGGGAGAAATTGTCAAAACCTATGGTTTTGAAATTATTTTTTCATAAAATAGAAAAGTAAAAGTAGGAAAATTGTGCAATATTAAAGCTGCAAACTTCTTAACTGACTTCTTTATTATTAGATCATAATATCATGTGATATGATCATGGCCTTAATTATTAAACCAAGAAGGATTCATGAAAAGGGATGAGAGAGAATGCATTAAATTGACCTGTCGCAATGAAGTTGGAGTGGCATTAGATAAAACCCACAAAGCAGAAACAGAAAAACAGCGACGATGACTTGCCTGGTTGGATTTTTTTTTTTTTTTTTAACAATGACTGGCCAGAATTTACTTCTGAGAATCAATGTCTTTAATTGAGCATGCAATTATTTAAGACATAAATTAATTACAGAGGCAGGGCACATGACTCTCTCTCTCTCTCTCTCTCTCTCCCACCGGAGAACCTCACTCCCTTTTTCCCTTACTTTTCATTTTCCTTTTTATTTCTATCTTTCACCTTTCCCTGTTCTCACTCTCCACAGCACACTCAACCGAAAAAAAAAAAAACACACTACCTTTGGTTAAACACCCAAAAAAAATAAAAAATAAAAATATAAAAAAAAATATATATATATATATATATATAACTCCCTTCTGCTTAAAACCCACTCTTACTTTGCTTTACAAACCTAGATGTGAACAAGGGTCACCTGCAAAATACCCATTTGCTTAAAAGCTTCAATTTTATTTTTTGAGCTTTTCTTTGGATTTTTTTCCTTGAGTTTTGAAGCAATGTCTATCAAGGGCAAGAATGTGTTGCCTTTGGGTCTTGTTGTTTTGCTGCTTCTTGGAGATGTCTCTTCAGCTCCCATTACTGCTTCACCTGCCAGTGAGTGTTTTGCTGTTTTTGTGAGCCAATGCATATAAACTTGGGAAGCTATAGTTCTGTTGTTTGATCTGTGTGATTTTTAAAGCTTCAAACTTGTTTGATTGTAAGTATTCTTTTCTCCTTATTTTTGCTAGAGATTGTTAGTGGGATTTTCCCAAATGCTTTGTCTGCCTTCATGAAGTGGTTATGGTCACTCAAAGTCACCACCAAAACAGGTTCTTTTATTCCATTACCTACGTTTACTACTTTTACAATGTTTGTATATACTCATCCCTTGTGTTAGTGTGCCTGTGTGAGGATTGGCATTGAGGGTTGTGGGATTGGTTATATTTGTGTATGCAGCTATTTCGGGCCGTCCGATGATGAAGTTTGAAAGTGGTTACACGGTGGAGACGGTGTTTGATGGGAGCAAGCTTGGGATCGAGCCTTATGCTGTGGAGTTGTTACCAAGTGGGGAGCTTCTAATTTTGGACTTTGCTAACAGTAACATTTACAAGATTTCAGCTTCCTTGTCTCCATGTAAGCCAGTTTCTGTAATGCCCTGTGGTATTTTTGGATTGGCCTTGCTTTGTTCACCAACCATTCCTTGTTTGTTTGATGGTTGTTTCTTCGAGAAGTGTTCTTCTATTTTCTGTCTCTATCAAACATATGTTGGCAAACTCTACTGAGCTTCATTTGCATGAATGAAACCACTAACAACTTTGTCTTCTTTTGTATATGATTGTGAAAAGGAGTTCATTAGCCTTTTGATAAAAGAGGGCTGCAAATTTTTATAGCTTCAATTTAGATTACATCCGTGACTGCATGTTACTGATCTTTAGGATTTTGAATTCATGGATGTACTGGTGGCTTATTTTCTTATATGAGCATCATTTGAAGTCATTTGTTTCTGGTGGGAGGCATCTTTGTGTAATTGAATTTACTTTCAGTTTGATTTGGTTTTAAGAAGACTGAATTTAAATAATGACCCCTGAGATGTTAAGTAATGGATTTTAGGGTGGCAACTCCATATTTAATTATTTGGAAATGCATATTATCTTCTTAAACCAAAGAACTTAAACATGGAGTTATGATCTTTGCTTTTTTCAAGCTCTGCTGTTTTTGATATTTCAGACATTCTAACTTCCAGATATGTTGTTAAGCTAATACAAGAACTTGATTCCTTGTTTGGATAAACTTGGTGCCATGAATCTCTATTATTCATACAGTTTATTTGACACTATTAATATTTTGTGTTGCCCTTGTCTTTTCTGCACCTGTTTCTGTTTGAATCACGTATGAACTGCAGACAGCAGACCAAAGCTGCTTGCTGGATCTGCTGAAGGATACTCTGGGTATGTGGATGGAAAGCCCAGAGAGGCTAGGATGAATCATCCGAAGGGGCTTACAGTTGATGACCAAGGAAACATCTACATTGCAGACACCATGAATATGGCTATCCGGAAGATTAGTGATGCAGGTAAATGCTCTTGGCATTTTGTCTAGGGACCACTCCAAAAACCTAAACAGGGTGTTTGAGGGGAACCTTAGTGGAATGATCACATATATGTTTTATCATGGATTCATGATCATAGGACTCGTAATCCTTAGTAATTTAGAATGTACTAATAATAGCAGATATGCTTGGAAATCTTTGTGTAGGGGTTACAACAATTGCTGGGGGCAAATGGGGCCGTGGAGGGGGCCATGTAGATGGAGCAAGTGAAGATGCAAAATTTTCCAATGATTTTGATATAGTTTATGTTGGAAGTAGTTGTTCTCTACTTGTGATAGACAGGGGAAACCAAGCAATAAGAGAGATCCAACTTCATTTTGATGACTGTGCTTACCGCTATGGAAGTGGTTTTCCTCTTGGTACTTAGTTATATCTTTTATTATTGGTGAGCATTATATATTTTCAAGGGATTAATTTTTTCAAGGGATTATTTCTTTGTTACAGGGATTGCTGTGCTCATAGCAGCTGGCTTCTTTGGTTACATGCTGGCATTGCTGCAACGTAGAGTGGGGACAATTGTTTCTTCTCAGAATGTAAGTCTCAACCATCTTTTAAGTTTCAGCTAAATGGCAATTTCTCAGCAGCTATGCTAAATGGGATTTAGAAGATAAATGTTCCCACATGATAAAGCATTATTCTCGATGGAATTCTTGAGTTGGAACACTTTTTTTTGTTTTTTTGGGTTCACAAATTATCTATGGTACTGCCCCTTCTTAATGACACAAGTAGCTCTAGCATCTAGGTAAGCTGTCAGTGTTACTTAAAGTGCCTGAGGTGAAGAAAACAGAAACATGCATGCAAACTCAAAAATTGAACTTTTCCTTTGGGAATACTGAATAACTCACCATGCAGAGTCTTCGTATTATGCCATGAATTGCCAAAATCACAATGGTAGCCTATATGTGAAGTACTTAACACTATTTTGTCTTAAGCTCCAAACAAAGCCAAATATCCCCGCAAAGAATTTATTGACATTTAACCATCCTCCTGCCCTCAACATGAAAGACATTCTTTTACCACCTATGTTATGCTGTTGAAGGATCAGGCTGCTGTAAGAACAAGCACTACAGGAAGTCCCTATCAAAAGGCTCTCAAATCAGTTAGGCCACCATTAATCCCAACTGAAGATGAACAGGAAAAACACGAAGAGGGCTTCTTTGGATCCCTTGGCAAGCTTTTTGCCAACACTGGGGCATCTGCTGCAGCAATGTTAGGAGGACTAGTTCCTGGTTTCAGAAGGAAGACGCTAAGTGGTCAATACAAAAACCAGATGCCGCATCAGAGGCACTCTACCGGTTGGCCTCAGCAAGATAGCTTTGTAATACCAGATGAGGATGAGCCTCCTTCAATCGAAACCAGAACCCCAACACCAAGGAAAACTTATGCATTCATGTCCAAGGATGCCGAAAAGATGCACCAATGGCGCCAAGGTCGAGCTTTCTACAGTGGCTGGGACGGTGATTATAGGCGGCAGCAGCAGAAACGGCAGCAGCATCACCAGTATCGATGTTCCACACCAAATACGTACTACTACGAAGAGAACTATGAGAAAACCAATGAGATTGTTTTTGGGGCAGTTCAGGAGCAGGACAGGAAATGGGAAGCTGTGGTAGTGAAGCCGGTTGATTATGGAGACCCCATCTACAATCATCACAGTCTGCGCGCTCGAGCTAATTCTATGGGTTATCCTAACGGGCATTGAGAATGCCTAGAGAGATTTTTGAAGTTGAAAAAGACTTCATTCCATCTCCAGACTAGCCTCGAAAATTTTAGCATACGCTTTTGGGGTTGGGGATTTATTGTTAAAAGAATGAAGTGTGGATTGGGAGCTGCTATAGCTGTGCGATTTAGATAATGATCTGGTCAAAATGTGATATACACGGCAGGGTTTCTATAAAACCAGTGCAAGGTAATCACGAAATTAAATTATTCTCGAGTAATATGTGTATTCAATCCATGTTTTCTTTCTTTTCAACTCTTTGTAAATAATAAATTTAGCAAAAAAGTGCAAATCTCGATGAAATGGTGAGCAATCAAAAATGCTGTTAGGCTGGATTTTAAGCCCAGCAAGTCTAAACTCCGGGGTCTGTACTGCACAGGCACATACTCGGTCGAGGGCCCACTCTCCGGGGTAACGTTTGTTGTCACGTCTACAGTGTTCCGCCGTCCAGCGACCCCGGCGCTCTGTTGCTCGGACCAGATCAATGCGTATCCTTCCATGGCCATCCAATTGAATCTCAATCCCGCCCCACTCCCTCTCCCTCTCTCTTTTTTAATTCGTAAGAACTAACTCTTGCTAGAAAAGAAAAAAAAAAATTTTGATTTATTAAATCTTTCATTTTGACAAAATTTACTAAACGCTAACCTTTAACCTGACACAGTCTCCCGGGTCTGTGTCCAACGACGCGTAAGCTCAGAAGGAAAAAAAAAAAAAAACACATAAAAAGAAAAAAAAAATCGTACGAGAAAAGCCAACAAACAACTAAAATAGCACCGAAAATATAATATCATTATTTTTCACATTTTTATTTCGAGTCAAAGATTTTTACATGAATTCATTTTTGGACAGAACTCATCTGTTAAAACAAAAATTAAAATTTGATTAAAAAAGAGACTGAAATGGAACAATTGATAAAGAAATGGGACTGAAATGAGAAGGTGAAGAATAATAGGACCGGATTTTAATGCCCGTGTTTTTCAATTTCCTCTTCTTGGCATTCGTTTTAACATGTTCTGCGAGCGCCAGCACGAACACAGCATGCTGAGAACTCTTCAATCTCCGTCTCTCTGCCTGATCCAAGCCTATTAGGTCTCTGGTCGGATCTCGATTGCGGAGGCCCGGGTCAGGTCAATACGGTTTCGCGTGTCTGAATCCGGAGGCCCTGCTTCTTTTAGCAGCTGGCGATCTTCATTATTATTATTTTTTTCAATTTCTTTTGGTTTTTGTGGCCTGCGATCTCTAGTTCGTGAGAGCTTCGAAGGTGAACCCAATCATGAATCCCTTCTCGTCCGGCACGCGTCTAAGGTGGGTTATAACTTCAGTACAATTGCTGGAGTTAATTGAGTTCTGGCCGCATTTGTTCAGATTTCTGTTTTTTTTTTTTTTTGGTTTGATTGTAGAAGTTTTTGGGATTGATTGTTCGTTTTTTTGTGCGATTGATATTGGAGTCGTATTGCTTTTTGCTGGCACTAGGTGGATTTGGTTGGATAATGGATGTGATTGTTATTTGGATGCTTAGAGTTCGAGGAGCTAAGTCGTGTGATGCATGTGAAATTTTTGGTAAATTCTTGGCTTAGGCACGCAAATTATAATTCGACGGAAATGTGACGAGGAATGTGGGGGGATATTGCATTTTGAATCTCGATCCTTGGATAAGATCTCTACCATTTTGGCTGCACAAACATTTACATTTTTTAAAGGAAAAAAAAAAGATTGTCGAAATTGATTACTACTTAAGGGATATGTGGTTTGTTGCAAGTGACCAAGCTGTAGGAAAAAAATGCTGGAAATTAAGTTGAGTGCGACGCATATGTGTCTTTATGGAACTTGCAATCAGACGGGTGTTTATTAGCTGTTCTTGTTTTTGCACAAGTACTATGTAGGACGATGATGATGTCATGGTCAAATGTAATGGAAGAAAGAAGGGGAACCCATGGCCTATGTAAACTTACATGTCTTGTATAAGATTTGTCTGAGGTGGCTTGGTGTATTCTTTTTCTAGAGTGTGTGCTGTCATGAAGCTATGAGTCCAAGTTACTTATCTAAAGCTTAAATCCACAAGTTCTGTTCCCCTAATGAAGTCACACTGTTGCTGCATGAGCAATGGCACGACAAGGTTTGCTGGCTTTTTGTGGGTTCCAATGAGTGATTTTACGGAGACTGCATCCACTAACCCGGCTGTATGATACTGTATTCTGAGAATTGCTTAAAATTTTTCATGTTGGGAAGAAATCTGTCCCATTGGTTTTATTATTTTAAATCTCTGCCAAAAGGTTTGTAGGACAAGCTGTCGTTGGGATGGAGTTTTTTGATTACTAATTGGTAGTTCCTCTAAGCGATGATGAGGTTTGCAGCCTAAGAGTGGTTGTCAACTTTGTGTCCATTGCCCTTGTCTTTCGAGAATAATATGCTACCACTGATCAAAACATGTTTTTCCCCAGAGATAAACCATAACTCCATCTGATGCCCAACAGATATTTAATATACTGTATTAATGTCTCAAAACTTTTGAGCATAGTTGGCAAGTGACTGAAGCAAGAACTTAGTATAACCTTTGCTCAAGTGAATGTTGCTGCAGAGTAAATAATTACCCTTTCAATGCAGGGACATGATTCGGGCAATACGAGCTTGCAAAACGGCAGCAGAGGAACGTGCCATTGTAAGAAAAGAATGTGCTGCCATCCGTGATTCAATAAATGAAAATGATCCAGATTATAGGCATCGTAACCTAGCAAAACTCATGTTCATTCATATGCTTGGATACCCAACACATTTTGGCCAAATGGAATGTCTAAAACTAATTGCATCAGCTGGATTTCCAGAGAAAAGAATTGGATACCTTGGTCTCATGTTGCTTCTTGATGAAAGACAAGAAGTTTTAATGTTGGTCACAAACTCATTAAAACAGTATCCTTTTTACATTTCACATTTTCTGCAATAAAATGTATAAGATGGTCTAGAGTTAATGAGGTTTCCCATAGACTTCTTTTTTTGGTAGGTGATTAGCAGTTTTGTCATTTTTCTGGTATTCCTATGATAATGAGGGAAATGAATAAGAAAAAGGGAGATCTCCGCTTGGTTATTTAGCAATCTTAACTTATTTGTAGAGACCTCAATCACTCAAATCAGTATATTGTGGGACTTGCCCTTTGTGCTTTGGGGAATATATGTTCGGCAGAAATGGCTCGTGATCTTGCCCCAGAAGTGGAAAAGTTGCTGCAATTTCGGGATCCAAATATTCGGAAAAAAGTGAGTCTGTTATTAAAATAACTTTATGATATCTGCACAGCAGAATTATGAATTGGAATTTGCATATCCTATTTTTACCTATTTTGCTGTCAAGGGGCGACTGTGGAAAAGGGGTAGGGACAAGAGGTGGGCTGTTTGGTCCCCAATGTTTGCGGTGATCCAATTCTTAAATTTTATTGAGACTTCAAGATGACATTGTGCAGATGAAATTTATGTGCAAAAAGAATTGTGATTATTTTGTGTTTGCTTTTGAACTTGTTCTCTGATCTGTCACGTAATGCTAATAGCTATGGGAGGGTTTGATTGGGATAAGTAGGCCATTATATCTAGTGCCTGGACCTCGCTTGCCAGGATGATGCAGACACCTTCAATGTGGTGCTCCCATTGTTGATGTCATGATCGAAATACATACCTGCAGCTTGGTGTTCTAATGGATCGCATACCCTAATATTCTGTTGACATTTCTGTAGATACTCTCCTCCTCTTGTTATGAACTTGACAAATTCAAAACTCTTCTAGCTAAATTTTGTATCCCACATCTCCCCATTGTAGTGATGCTTGGGTTGTTTATAGCTATTGGAAACTTTGCTTTCTTAATGCCTTTTGATTTCAGGTTTTTCAGTTGGATTTCAATATTGTCTTGTGTGTTTTAGTCTTCTGATCTAAATTCTGTCATAATTTTAGGCAAAAATAATAATTGTAGACCATCCCCTCCCTCAGAAAGAGGGGGGGGGAGAAAACCTGGAGAACAACATGTTCTCATTCAAACAACATTTTCTGATGATTTTTCTTCTCTTTCTATGCTTTGTTTCCCTTCATCGTCTTCTTAATTATGAAGGAAAAAAAATCTTGTTAATGTGGTTCAAGACCTACATTTGAGTGAATTTTAATCTGGAGCCATTTATGATTTGTTATCTATTCACTTGGTCCATTTATCAGTTTTTGCCTTTGATTTCATGTTCTTGAAATTTGACAGTATTCTGTTGAATATAGGCAGCATTATGTTCGATACGGATAATAAAGAAAGTCCCAGATCTGGCAGAAAATTTCATAAATGCTGCTACTGCCTTGCTTAAAGAAAAGCATCATGGAGTCTTAATAACGGGGATTCAACTTTGTACAGATTTATGTAAAGTCAGTCCAGAGGCCCTTGAATATTTTAGAAAGGTAACTTTCCATGGCTTTTCCATTTGGTTGCTTTAGGAAGAAACAAGCATTCCTAATGTGAACTAATTTGCTTGGCAGTTTCCATGTTAGCATTACTTTCTGATTGAAACTTTGGCTAAATTCCATCTTCTAGAATCTACAGGCTTGGGTCAATGGTATGTTTCATGCTGTGAAACAATTTCAACATTAAAAATTCATGTTTTTATTGGATCTTTTGGTGTGGATTCATCCTTTACTGATAAAAGAAAGCCAAGACACATTTTCACCTATGAAAGACAGTCTTTACTAATGCTTTCACACTTTTAAGGGTATAGATGGCTTTCTAGTCAATTAGTTGAGGTGCTACATTTGAACATGAGTGCATATGTGTGTGAAAGGATCCATATCTATTATTCTTACTTGTATATAAAAGAAGCTCCTTTTAACTGTTAAAAACAGAGATTTTTTTTTTTGTTTTTTGAAACTGTTTATGATGTCTTGAACAGGAAAAAATGTTCCTTAAAGCTAAATTGTTAACAGTGGAATGTTCATGTAGAAATGCATGGATGGCTTGGTCAGAACACTAAAGGATGTTGCTAACAGTCCATATTCGCCTGAGTATGACATTGCTGGCATTGCGGATCCCTTTCTCCATATCAGATTGCTTAGGCTTTTGCGTGTGTTAGGAGAAGGAGATGCTGATGCAAGTGATGCTATGAATGACATGCTTGCGCAGGTTAGTTGCTATTTGTGATATATGTGTCCTGTTATATTTTTCTTATCTTTTTCTTTTTTTCAAACAAAATGATTGAAATATGTTGATGATTGTTGGCATGTTTCATCTCAGTTTGGGTGAAAGTGGGACATGTTAGGATGAAGAGGGAGTGTAAATAGGATCAATGATGAACTAGTAATTCTTCTTGGGGAATGTAATGTAAAGCTAATGGCTTTTTAAGTCTTTTATGATATAAATCTAATTGAAATTCAGTGGTGTCAAGGTCCATCATGGTTCAACTTTAGTCTGACTTTCTGGAGGTGAGTGGCAGGGAGTCAAAAGCCTTTTGATGTGGGGCATGTGTTGACAACTAAAATGAAATTATGTGCATACAATAGGATGAAGTATCACACAACAGGGCATACAGAGCATATTTCCGTATTTATTCTTGTTTTTGATCGGGCTTCTTTTTAGTTCTTATTTTGATTTGTCATGCCAGTTGATGAGATGTTTTTCATTCATGGGAGTGTTTTTGCGATAAGGAGATAGGTAACTGTTGGTCTCAGTTGGCACAGTTATAACAAAATCTTTAAGGTTACTGCCCAACCTTGAAATTTGCACTATCATTTTGTTATGGCCTTTGCACGCTGGTTAAAATGAATTTGTAGCATGCTGCTTTGTTGTCACTGTTTACAATATTGTCTGTGATTATGGTTCCTATTGTAATTTTTTCTTTGGGCAACTAGAGGATTAGGCTTAATCTTTTTCTTTTTGCTTGACACCCTTGATAGGTGGCTACAAAAACTGAGTCAAACAAAAATGCAGGGAATGCAATTCTTTATGAATGTGTTGAAACCATCATGAGCATTGAAGATAATGGTGGCTTACGAGTGCTTGCCATAAATATATTGGGAAGATTTTTGTCTAACCGTGACAACAATATCAGGTTTGTAATTTGACTATTTCTCATCACCACTTTTTGGCATGAATAGAATTTCATGGTCAATCATGATCATTTGTGGGTGCACTTTTTGACCATATAGATGCGTGATAGTTGTACTGGGGATTTACCATTTGCCCGCAATAATAGAAATTTATTTACATTTGTTCCAGGTATGTTGCACTAAACATGCTGACGAGGGCTTTTACCATAGATGCACAGGCAGTTCAGAGACATAGGGCAACAATTGTGGAATGTGTAAAGGTATGTGTAGGTTGTACTATTCCCAGACTCTTTTTTTTAGTAAGTGCCATTTATTGGAATTTGCTCTCAACACAAATAATTGACATGGTAACAACTTCCATTGCGGACTCCTTTCTTTTTATGAGTTGTTTCCTCCACCCTTTATGTTTATAATTCTGCTTGCTATTTTTGTCAAAGGCTTTTCTGTATCTTGCAACTTGAGAAGCCTGTGATTGTCTTCATTTCCTTTCAGGATTCAGATGCTTCAATCCGGAAAAGGGCCCTCGAACTTATTTACCTTCTAGTGAATGAGAGCAATGTAAAGCCTTTAACAAAAGAGCTAATTGAATATTTGGGAGTAAGTGATGAAGAATTTAAGGGAGATCTGACTGCAAAAATTTGCTCCATTGTTGAAAAGTAAGTTGTGCATTCCATAAATAGTCTGTATCAGACTAGATTTTTCTTATTTTTAGTGCATTACTTGAATTGAACTGAACCATCTGGGCTTCCCCCTACCCTCCACCCTCCCCCCTCCCCCCTTCTCCCCTTTAATTTAAGGAGGTGAACATGTGTCAATTAGAGTTTACCAAGGTTCTGTTTGAAGTGGCATCTTGCCTGGATAGAAATTATTGCTCCAATTAGCAATGATAATTTTGTGTGCATGGAGCACTCATACATACATTGCTTTTTTCAAATTAATGCCGGTAGTCTATCATATTGTGGGAAAAATGGTCACTTTTTATTATGTTTTGACCTAAACGTATTTATTATGGGGATAAACGCACCACAAGTCCTTCAACATTGGTTTGTTCCTATTTGAGTCCTACTACTTTCTAAAACACACTAAGTATGTCCAATTCATAACACTGTTTCTAGTGCTGTTATTGTTTATCCAAGCTGTTACTATCTTCCAGCTTAATTTAAGGTTTTTTATTTTTATTTATATTTATTAATATGATAGATATTTTCTTTATGAGTTATTTATTTATTTTTAATATAAACACTTAATATAACATATGGCAGAGAGAGTGCCTCCTGGAGCCTAGTGTATGATGAAAGCAGCAATGTCAGTAAAATGTGTGCTTTGGATGTGTATGTTTGGACTTTTCAATTGGTAGTATTGGTTTTGAATGTTGGTTCTGGATCTCTCATTGGAGTTTAAAACAAGGGATTTGAACTCTCTTGAACTTGATCCCAAAGCATCTAATAGAGGCCTGAGCATTGTTGCCGGCAGTGACTCTGGTGGCTGGTTCTATGAAAAAATCTTTAAAGCTCATGGGTTCTCTAGCTGTCTTCTTGAATTTATATTGGAAGTTTAATCTAAGATTTGGGGTCAAAACCAGAGGACTTGATCTTGAAACTTGCATCACTTTTGGTGGTCTGTCTTTGGAGGCGAAATTTGTGGCTGGTTCAAGGCAAAAGTGCACAAATGTTGGGTTTTTTGTGTTTTTCTTTTGATTTAGAACTCCAGTAGGAAAAGAAAAATGTAAAGGTAAAAGGATTTTGGTGTGTTTATTATGTCTGCATAGGTCTTACTTTCTCTTTTAAGCCATTACTTTTTTGAATGCCTTTTTGAGGTTAAATGCCATGACAGAAAGGCGTTCACTACCCTCTGCCCTCTAATGGACAGGACAGAGGTTATGTATTTAAGTTTGGTGGTAATGGTTGAGATGAGTGTGCCAGAGCAGTAGCCCGGAGCTACTTTGCTGGGATGTATTATTGATATAGTTTTCTCTTTGTGCTTTAGGTTTGCTGCTGAGAAAATATGGTACATTAATCAGATGCTCAAGGTTCTTACTGAGGTAAAGAGTGGAATATTAAATCTGTCACATTTCTGATGTGAAAACTAACTTGGATGATTTGCGTCAGTACCCATAATATTTATTGGTATTAGCTGTGGTTGTGCATCATTTTGCCTTTCATATTTTTATTTACTGTTCCATCTGTCATTCGTTTAGCAAAATTGTGAACAAATATGTGCTCAAAAGGAACAGATTTAGTATCCCCTGCACTCCATTTTCAAAGTGCATGACTTTAGTCAATGTTCAATTTTCACCCTTTCTTGTTTGCGGAATAAAATTCTGATCTTAATTTTAATGCTTAGTAGGCTGGAAATTATGTGAAAAATGAAGTATGGCATGTGCTTATTGTGTGGATAAGTAATGCTTCTGATCTCCACGGATATACAGTCAGAGCATTGTACAGAGCACTCCAAACATCTGCTGAACAGGTATTCAGTCATTTCTTTTGACAAGATATGTACTTGACAGGGAACTTGATCACTGCTAGAATTCAAGTGTTATGTTGCTAGATTTCCTTGGAAAAAAGTATAAAGAGAAATGATGCAACTCATCTATTCTGCTTCTGATGATTTCTTCTCTTTTTGTGTATTACTTCATCAGGAAAGCCTTGTTCGAGTGGCAGTTTGGTGCATTGGAGAATATGGTGACATGTTGATCAATAATGCTGGAGTGCTTAGCACAGAAGATCCAATAACTGTAAGAGTAATCTTATTATGCGTAAGCTGAAATTGCCTTGCTCATGGTCGTTTAATCATTGGGACATCCGCGGCCTGGGAAATAAAGTGTCTTACATGATTTTTGTGAAGAATATTATGACATGGATATGATATCTTTGTTTTTTGTTCTCTCTTTTTTTGATAAGTAACATGGATATGAGATCTTGTATAATGCAAATTTCCTTCAACAAGAAAGTGGCCTGTTTACCTGTCAGGACTGCACCATGGATTTTTTAACCTGCGCGGTATATTGCTAAGTGTGGAAATATTGAGAAAACAATTATTGGCTACATTGGGATTGGGATTTTCTTTGGCTTCTGTCATTTTCTTTGTAGTTAGAAAAGAATGTGCTGTACACTAAGTTGGCCTTCCATGGTACGTTTCTTTATGGGATCACAATATTGACAACTTAGCAAACCAGGTAATTTATAGTGGTTATTAGTACAGTACCTGCACCCTGCAATATCATACAACAACAACAACAACAACAACAAAAACAAATACTTAATTCCAAATTTAGTTGGAATTGGCCACATGAATTGTTTCTTCTCATCATTCTGTTCTATCATGAACTAAGTTTGGTGTGAGGTCTAATTATTCTAATCATTCATAACCAATGATTTCCAAGTCAATTTAGGTCATCATATCCCTCTCCTCTTGTCATTCACTTGGATTTGGTTATCCTCTTCATTGGAGCATTTGTAAGTCTATGTTGGACCTGTTTAAATCAATGCAAATGCCACTTCCTTAGCTTATCTCCAATTGGTGCTATACCTACTTTGCTATGAATATCCTCATTTCATATTCTTATTCAGTCACTCTCAACATTTTCATTTCCATTAACACTCATATTTTGGACATGTTTCTTTACAGCCCAACAATCACTACACTACAACATTGTTGGGCTAATTGCTGATCGATGGTATTTGCCCTTCAACTTGATGAGACATTTTTGGTCATACAAAACTCCAGTCACACTAATTTATTTCAGTCATCCAGTCCTCATTTTATGAAGAATATCTTCCATTATATTTCCATCTCTTTGAATAATAGAGCCTACATAATCAAACTGGTCTCGTTGAGGGACTTTTAAACTATCTAGTCTAATAGTGTGCCCTATTGCTCTCATAACATTACTAAAATTCTGATGCATATTTTTGCTTTTGTTCAACTCTACCTAATTTACAGCTTAATCCCTCCCTAGCCTAATCTATCAAGATGATGTCGTCTAAAAATAATGTGCACCAGCATGTAATGTTATATGATATTAAAAGAGGAATAAATTCAAATCTTCTGGACATTCTTTTCTCCTCGTGTTGAGTTGGGGCAGGGCAGGCTATTGATTTTTTCCAGTGGGTTGTGCTCATTTTGATGTGAATTTTTTGGCCATAGGGTGGAAAGTAATGGTTTATGAATAGTGAGTGGAAACATGTTATTTATCTCTCTCACTCACACACACACAGCCTCACATTTAACAGCAAGTTGAATTAAGTTTTTCTTATAGGTAACAGAGTCAGATGCTGTAGATGTCATTGAGAGTGCTTTAAGGCATCATGCTTCAGATCTCACTACTAAAGCAATGGCTCTTGTTGCTTTGTTAAAGCTATCTTCCCGGTTTCCATCTTGTTCAGAGTAAATTACTGTCTTTTTTCATAACTTCTTTGTTCATTGATTACAAGTGTACAAGTTCTTGTGGCCTTGCCATTACCAATCTATAGCTGCTGAAAGCTTTAGGGTGCCAGTCAATTGTACCATTGGAGTGACCTTGTGGAAAATACAAGTTTTAATTAGTAACTACTCTTCCAGAGTAGATTAATCCAACAATTTCTCTTTTTTCCACTTTTTAAATGAGAATTGTTTAAACATCTAAGGTCTAATTTTATTCAAATTCTTCGTAACTTTCCAGGAGGGTCAAGGATATCGTCAGCCAATACAAAGGAAGCCTTGTGCTTGAATTGCAGCAAAGATCCCTCGAATTCGGTTCTATTATTGAGAAGCATCAGAATATTAGGTATGGGTCAAAATTTTACAAGCTATTGCCAAGCTCACACTCAACAGTTGCCGTAATTTGGCAGCTTAAGAAAGTTGGCAGCTGATAGATGAGTGTTTGCAGGTCTGTGCTTCTCGAAAGGATGCCTGTTCTGGATGAGGCTACATTTAGTGGAAGGAGGGCTGGTTCATTGCCAGCAGCTGTTTCAACTTCCAGTGGAGCTCCATTAAATCTTCCAAATGGAGTTGTGAAGCCTTCTTCAGTTCCTCTTGCAGATCTACTTGATCTGTCAGATGATGCTCCTGCTCCTAGCTCTTCTGGTGGTGATATTCTTCATGATCTTCTCGGTGATTTGACACCAGCTTCAACACAATCAGGTTAGCTCAGGATCCATTGAGGCATAGCTTGATCATTCCTATTAAAGCTTAAGCCATAACTGTTTTAGGCTACATTTTCCTTTTCTTCTGTAACTCTTTATCCTTTGAGCAATCCCAAAGGCCAGGGTACCTGATTATGAGTGAGACCCATTTGGATTGTCTTTTCTGTCGTACACTGGTTATAATGGTGTACAAGATAACACTAGGAGAATGAACCGCATAGAGTAGTGCTCACCAGAGTAGCCGAAGAAAGAATTTGTTGTATGTCAGCAGTACCCGAATAAATCTTAAGGCACTCTTATTAAGACAGCCACAGAATGATCTAGCCCTTAGAAAGCCACTTATTTCTTTTCAACCACTTACCCCATAACATGGGATAAAGTATTTAGAACATCCATTTGAGTGGTCAGCGGAGGGGAAGGTGAAGTGACTTTAGAGTTAGGCAAATGATACAAATGTTATTGTCTGTTGATGAGTTATGCAAATTCAAATGTTGGTTCCAATGGCTTTTTACTATTCTAGCTGCAGGCCGGGCTTCAAGAGCTGGCAGAGATGTTCTTCTAGATCTGTTGTCAATTGGAACACCTCCTGCAAACAGCTCCTCAACATCTGATATATTGTCATCTGGTCTAGATAGCAACACAAGTACCACGTTGGATTCACTTGCTTCCTCACAGGCCACTTCTTCTGCTGGAGCTGCTCCAATGATGGATTTGTTGGATGGCTTTGGCCCCAGCCCTTCAAAATCTGGTCAGGCTCTGTTCAAAGTTGAAATTTTTTTGGTTGTTAATTACAGTCAGAGTATGACATCTCTATTATTTCCCATGAACAGAGGATAATGGTCCAGTTCATGGGTCTATGGCTGCATTTGAGAGCAACAATTTGAGAATAACATTCAACTTTTCAAAGTCACCAGGAAACCCGCAGACAACATCAATCCAGGCAAGTTTTACGAACTTGTCGCCTAACGTCTTTGAAGATTTTATTTTCCAGGCTGCAGTTCCCAAGGTAATTCCAGATGCTGGCTGTGTTTGCTTTTGCATAAAGTCTCTATCTTGATTCAAAATTGAACCTTCCTGGTTCTCTGTTTTTCTTTTTAACTTTTGGTACCATGATAGAATTTTTAAAGTTATTTTAGAGCCTATTTCATAAGGTGTCTGGTATTGTTGTAGTCATTTCCGATAGACCTAAGGACAAGAGGAGAAAGATGGTGTCTGCATCCAGTTCTCTCATTTCCTCAACTTGACATTCTGATATCTTTGTGTCACTAATTTTGCAGTTCCTTCAACTGCATTTATATCCTGCTAGTGGAAATACACTACCTGCAAGTGGTAACGGATCCATCACACAAAATCTGAGTGTTACCAACAGTCAACATGGGAAGGTATGCTGTTTCAATCATTTTCTGGTAATAGATCCATGTTTGGGTGCTGTGGATAATTCGGTTATCTGTACGCCAAATTTAGAAAGTGTCAAATTCTCTGGCAGCAGTATAGAAAGACAGGAAGCTAGGACAATTTCTATATTCTTTTGAAATGAGCAAATATCTTCCAAACTATCAAAGAAGTGGCAATCAGAATATTTGCCACTTGCATCATATTGTTCGCTTTTTGATATCTCCAACTTAAAAATCTATCCAAATTTCATAGAGGCAGCGCAAACTGCTTTGTTGCTTTTTTTATTTTTTTGTTCTTTCCTTTTTCCTCGTCTAACTTAAGTCACACTCAAATTTCCTTTGCGCCCATCCATCCTTTCGTGTTATGAAGGCACGCTGACACTCCCCAAACCTCTTATTGTCTGCAGAAATCCCTCGTGATGCGTGTAAGGATAGCTTACAAGATGAACAACAAAGAAGTTTTGGAAGAAGGACAAATCAACGGTTTCCCTCGGGATTTATGAAGTCAAGCGATCCCTGTTGTTAAATCCCTTGCACAAGCGACAATTTTTCTGTCGGTGGGGGAAATTTCATCCGGCTGTTATGTAGTTATAGTTAAATCTTTTGTTTGCATCCTTCATTTTGGCTGAAGTTTGGCCTGTTGTTGGCTTGAGATTTTGCCTTAGAATTGACCACTGTCATACTTTTTCACAATTCTTTCTCCTCTCTGGGGGTTTTTTTTTTTAGGTGATTTGTGTACATTATTAGCAAGATGTTTCTTTACCGAATCTCGAGAATTGAATTTTGCCTTTTGAGGCTCCCAGAGAAAGGGCAGTCGTGTCATTGTAGAACGTTGAGTCAATTCGGGGTGGATTTATGAATTCATTCAAAAGTTATTTTCAAAACTTTTTTTTTTTCTCTCCAGTTTCATTACTGCGCATGAATTATAAGCATTTAAATATTTCTTTTGAAATTTGTACATTTACTTGACGTAGAAATTACTTGACCTAAAAAGACAAGATGTTGTTGAGAGAAGTGGCAAAATATGATCTTACCGAACAACTTGACTCAATTCATTTAAAATGGACTCTACTTAACCTACGCCGAACTAAAATTCCAAAACCGGAAGAACGCAAAATATCTGAATCAACTTCCTGACTCACCCCGTTTGCCACCGCTAAATGTTGGTACGCTGCCCGGCGAATGTGGCTTTTTGTGTTTTATGATTGTTCGGTTCATTCTTTTTTTTAATTCTTTTGTGGGGATTAGAATTATGTGGTCCCCAAGACTTCTCAACTTCCCAACTATCCGCCATGTTATTCGCAAATTGTAGCAGCAGTAACGGACATCGACACCTTGTCTTTAGTGCACCCATCAACATCAAACTGCAACATTTGGAGCTTTCTATGGTAATTTCGTCTTCGTCTATGGGACAAAGAGAGTACTCGGACAAAGGATACAACAGATATACCATAACCATGCATTGGCCCCTCCTCCAGTTGCAGTTGAGGACTCTTCACACACTACGCTGCAAATCTAGCAATCAGTGTCAGAGTACGTGCAAACGTGGACCCCAAAAAAAAAAAAGGAAAAAAAAGGAGAAGAAAAGAAAAAGAAGAGAAGTGAGTGCGGATAGGTTTTAATAGTGTCGCGGCACAACTATCGAGCTGAATTCGGGGCCGAGTCGAAGGAGAGAGAGACAAGTAAATCACCTATGAATCCCGAAGTGCTGTGAGCTTAACAGTTAAGTCAAATTGAAGTGGTTGTTGACGCAAGTTGAAATGCGGGGTGGAGTGAATAAATAAATTATCATTTGTTTTTCTTGGGAGGGGCACTACTCCCCCGGCCCCCTTCAACATCCATCTGGACCATCATTTCGAGCACCCTCAAAAATTACGGTTTCTTTATATCATCAGTTGTCACAAGGGTCCTGGCAACAACTTTTTGCGGATCCCACGATCATCACGTAAGTCAAGGAAAAGGAAGAAAAATAGGTTCGAGCAAAAAGAAAGGAAAGCACAGAGAAATATAATGTCGATTCAAAACGTACCGCGTGATTTGACCTCTCTCCAATAATAGGTATGGCGCAAGACTTTATTTTTGGTTCGGTTGAACCCGAAGGCGAGAGCCAACTGTCATTAAAATATAAAATTTGAAGTTCAAATCTCGGACTCAAGTTTTATGCTGCTGCTAAGGTATGCCATACCATTGTGACGCTCAAATCATCCTTCCCAAATTACCTCTGGGGTTTTGCTAATATTTCATTTGTCCTTCTACCGAAGTAAGTAAAGGCAGATGGAGGGAGGAAGTAAAACATTGGAGTTTTTGCTAAGAAGCATCTCCCAGCCTTGTAGCCTAAGGAATTTAACCGACGAGGCAGAAGAAAACTGTCATTTGACTTCCATGTGTAAAATAACAGAGCTTTAGTAATTCAACTTTGATTCGTTGCATTAAAGAATTGATAATCAAAGGGAAAAAAAAAAAAAAAAAGAAGAAGAAAGAGAAACACCACAAAAGAAGCTTTACTAATGGGATCAACAAATGAAGTGTGAACTGACTAAGCAGAATAAATTACCCATCATGTGCCTCGGGTACCATCATTCCATGGAAAATTCAGAGCGACAGAAGAAGAACCCATATGGTTTTCTGATGAACCGGGGAATTTACCCTTCTTGGACCATTGCCATATCTTGGAAACAGAAAAGCTTTCGCCTTTACTTCTAATATTAATTTTCTTTCCTTCAATATCTCCCTCAATTGATGAATTCCCACCCTGTCCACTTCTCCCTTTGCCAATGTTAAGGCTAACGGCATTGGTGGCACCTCTACTCGGACACAAGGCCACTTGCAAATTCAAATCAGCAACCACATATTGGTATGATCCCATTGAGTAACATCTCCTTGCTTCCATATTACTGCTGCTGGTTTCCTCCTCCCGCTTCTCACCTACTCCACCATTGGAGCTTCTGAATTTGCCCAGTCTCACAGAAAACACTCTTTTTGAATGAACTATTTCATTTTCTGTAGGTTTCTGGCTAAGAGAGACTGCATTTGTTGCGTAGCTTGAAAACACATCCTCTTCCCTTTGTTGTTCAAATTCGAAATCAGGGTTTTCAATGGGAGCCCCGGGCGTAAAAAGGGTCCCCCTACAAAGAGGGCAAGTTGAATTAGACAGTAACCATGTGTCTATACAATCAATGTGGAAAGCATGACTGCACAAGGGAAGCAATCTCAATCTGTCCTTGTCGAGAAACTCACAAAGACAAACAGCACAATCAAATGGCTCTTTCAGACCCGCAATATCTTCGTAGAGAAACACTGGCAGTGCATCTATAAAAGCTTGATCTAGGCCAGAATCATGGAGGTGGAATAGCTGTTGCAACTGTCTTTGAAACGCACCAGACCCAGACATATCTGGGTATCTATTGGATTCAGACAGTGAGGAAGAGGACCTATGCTTTATGAGAAATCTTACGAGCAGATGGACAAGACCGGAAATGAAAAATATGAGAGCCAGAATCACTATGATCACAATTACAGCTGGGCTTATTCTGCTGCCAGAAGAAGACTGTTTCTGGTAATCACCATATTTAGGCAATGAAGGAGAAGAAGAAAGCAAAGACCTGGGATAGTGGGACAACAGACCACCTTCCAGCTTAATTTGATGTTGAGTCCAAGACATTTTAGTCAATCAGCATGCTTATACACCATAGCAGTTCTCTAACTTTCTTGGAATGTTGAAACCATATGCAATCCTATAACACCTATATTCCTTACTTTCAGATCAAAACCAACTCATATGCTGAAGTAAACAAGCAATAGCCACCCTTATTTTTTGCATTTACAAGAAACCCAATTCATTCAAGTCAGCAACTAAATGACATAAAAATATGATATTTGACTTAGCTGTGCAATCGAGCTAATTACTCAAAGCAGGAGACTTTGGAGCTAAAAGAGCCGTCTTTTCCATTGCTTTTCGCAGGGGAGACCCATCTGGCTCCTAGTAAGATTTCAGAGATGTGAACCTTGCAGCTTACCCAACTCAGTCCCCAAAAACCTCTGCCATTAGTGAAAGCTTCCCTGGTGAGTCCAGCCTTTGACAGCATTTGTTGGATTGAGGGAAAAAAAAGAAGAAAAAAAAATACACAAAACGCAGAGAAAGAAACCCCGAGGAAAGCTAAATAAGATGGGAGAAAACAGACAAGGAGAGTGGCACGGTGCCCTCTGTATGTATCTTCGGGCTTCCAAAAAGCAACGTGTAAAAGAGCCGAGGAAAGAACTCCAAGGGCAAGACTGTCATTCAAAAGACTGTTTGCCTCACGCTTGTTTCTGGGCCGAAAAAGGAGTGGCCCGGGCCCAATTGAAAACGGCATCCCCGGCGATGTGAAGATGCCTTCCACTTATTTGTGTTTTTATTTTTATTTGTTGGACGATCAATCATTTGCATTGAGTGAAGAAGTCTCCGAGGAGAGAAAAGACTCTTTCCACTTAAAAAAATGCCCAACCTGTAGATACAGGAAGCGGTGTAAGCAAATCGATACATTTTATTAAAAAATTTAGCAACTTGACTCGATAAAACCTTATTCGAAATTTCATGTCAAAGCTTGTTTAATACATAGACAAAGTTTGAACAAAGGTAAATTCGAATGGTTGAAACTTATAAATAGTTCATTTAAGACTTAGTTAAAGTTCGTTGTTAATTTATTTTAAAAAATTTGTTAGCAAGATATTAGAATATATTAGAAACGTTTATTCGAATTATGAAATATTTTTTTATAAAAATAATAATAGAATTGTACATATTTGATATTTTAAAAGTAATATTAACTAATTTTTATAATTGTACTTATTACAAAAATTTTAAAATTTAATATAATAATAATAATAATAATAATAATAATAATAATGATAATAATAAATAAACGCAACTTATTAGTTAGATGAACCAAATTTGAATAAATTAGGACTGGACTTACCTCAAGCTGGACGATCAATCGATCCAACCATGCGACCCAATTCTCACACTTCCGTCGAAATGCTACGAGAGTGGATAAACTTATGGCCCGATAAGATTAGGGTATATAACCACTCACTTTTTTATTTTATTATTATTATTATTTTTTTATGGGATCAAAATTAAAACTTCATATTTTGTGAAAGTTTGAGGAATGGTTCAAATTCCCAACCTCCGGATGTGAGACCCTTTTCCTCTCTCTCTCTCTTGTTTAGCCAAAACATTTCAGGCTAGAAGTGAATTTCACCATTATATTCATACACTAAATTGACACCATTCCAGGATGGCACTACTGTGTTTACGATTTACTAGTTATATGTGTCTTTGTTTCTTTTTGATAAAATTATCAATTAACCTGTAAAATTTTCACATGATTGTTCTAGCTACATTTTCAAATTAGCTAGACTCGATCAACTGGGTCCAACCTACACTAGCTAAGTTTATCTGCTGGAATTTTCTGACACCTCCCTAGAGAAGAGAATTCATACGGGTCGAAAGGCTATTCGACAGCTGTACTAACCGAGAAAATCCGCTCCTTTGTAAAATCACGGGTAACTGTCTCCTAACCCCATAAATACAATACACTCACCCAGTGGTTCAAGGTCAAAGGTCTCGAAATTCCCTTGGAGACAATTTCTCTCTCTCTCTCTCTCTCTCTCTCTCTCTCTTTTTGAGAAAACAAATTTAATGGCAACGTAATAAAAACAATACAATAAATATCTAATGATAATTTAATAAAAAATTTATTCAATTATATATATATATATATATATATATATAGAGAGAGAGAGAGAGAGAGAGAGACTATGTGGCTTCACACACTTTTCACTGCGTGGGTGGAATCTAATATCATATAGAAACGACGCAGGTCCTTGGATTCTCGCTGGGAAAGCCCATGTTACCCGCTGCCAACACATCTGAAAGTTCTGGTTACGTACATGTATGTGGCAGGCAATGAATGCTAGGGTAGATAGCGGCTCATGGAGTCCACGTCGTTTGTTTCCATATTAACATCAAACTCTTTTTTAAATCGATTGTCATTCTGTTATGCTTCAATGCCTCATATTCGAGAGGTGAGGCTTATAAGAACCAAACGTTCAATTCTAATAAGAGCTATGTACTTCTGGCCCGTAGACATTGCTTGCTGCTTTGCGTTCCGCATGGAGTAGAATAACGTTTGATAGGACTACGGTTCCCACCGTTTAGGTTTGGTCTGCATCCATTTGTGGTGTTGTTCGGATACAGTACATGGCAGAAGGTCTGATTTGAATTAACATGCATGCACCTGTTCAGATGTTCCGATGCCCCCCTATAGGTTTGTACAGTTCTATAAACCAGAAAATTAACTCCAATTCTTGTTACACCATACGAAGTTATCCATTGTTTTTTTTTTTGGCAAGTAGTAACAGGTGCTCTTGCATGTATAGTTCTGGGTGTGTCAACCTGAGGTCACGGATTGGGATGGAAAAAAATGGTGGCATATGCTCGCATTATCCAATGCGAGAGAGCACACAGGAATGTCCGAATTGTTATATTTTAAAGTCCATTAGAAAGCTTGTCCTATTAGAGTCAGAGATCTGCACATACAAATGAATATTCATCTAATTAAAAAATGCGGAAAAGATTGAGGCAAACAGATGGTGGACTAGCCGACATAGACTCTGAGTCTCTTCAATTTATTTTCCTTTGCCTTCCAAAATTAAAGCATCCTTCCTTAAAGAAGAAAAAAGGCATCATTTTATTTTCCGTTCTATTTTTTTTTGGTTCATGCTAAGATGTCCCTTTGGAAACGTATTTTTGGCGATTAACAGCTACTGATTAACATTTGATGATTAGCAATTGATGATCAATTGTTGTTGACTAACAGATCTTTATAATTTTAATATTGGTGAAATTAGCCTGTAGCTGTAAAACAACGAGAAGTAACTTATTAAACCAAACATCCCCATGATCCCAGAAAGAAAAAAATAATAATACTAAATTATATATATATATATATATATCAAAGACATGTACAGATCAAAAGGTCAAAATTTCAACAGTTTTTTCCTTGCTTTTTGGCTTCTGCCATTTTCTTTTATTTACCTGTCGCGCCTGAAGGTGAGCATATAAAGTTACAAGACAAAGGTACCTTGTGATTGAATATGTCTAGTGAGGCTTATGAAACTATGAAATATATATGCACGACCTCCCTCACTCCTATAATTTTAAAATTATTATTCGCTGTGAAGTTCATTATATATTATCTTTTTTTTTTTTTGAGAAGTTCATTATATATTATGAGTAGTTTTATGTGTCGCTAAAAAGTTGAATTCCATGAGGGAAAAAATCCAAAAAGAAGAAAAAAAATTAAAAGAAAGGAAAGAAGAGCGAGTGTCACTTAAAGCAACTCCATTTTATTTTCACTCGTTAAACAGTACGCCAGGGAAACAAATCTAAATCATAAAAAATAAAAAGAAAAAAATCAGAAAATCAGATTTGTGTGTCTTATATGCAAATGCTATCCCAATATAAAAGAAATCATTGAAACGATGACTGAATATTGTAAGTTTCGCATCTTGTTTAGGGACCAAGAATCAAGCCAATGGCAACGTGCAGTACAGTACGTGCATATGTGTGTGTAATGTAGGGGAAGAAAACGGCTCAAGGCCAGCGCAATGGCCACCCCCGAGTAACGCTTGGGTAGGTCTGAGGTTCGGACCCAAACTTGCCCTACCCTGTAAAAACTCTCCACTCCCACACCTCAGCTAAAAACCCAAAAATAAAAAAAAATAAAAAAAATAAAATAAAATAGTTGAAGAAAGAAACACACTTGATGCAGCTTTCTTTTAAATATTTCAGAATGATACTAATTAATTAAGTCTATATATAAGCGCAATATTACACGAACATATATCATGCAAAAGAGAAAAATTACTAATACAATATTTTGTAGTATTGATCAGGGTGCGTAAATCTTGGAAAGAGCTTGCAGGACATTAACCTGCAACTTCAAATGCAGGATATAATTCGCTGTCTTCGAGTACAGCTTATCTGGCTGCAACCCTTTCCCTCCCGGAATCAACCTTTGGAGCTTCTTCACCTTTGTTTGGACCGCCGCCGCCGCAGCCGACGACGACGACCCATGTCCCCTTTTGCCTGTTCTCCTCCAGCTCCTCCTCCGTTTCACCTTATTACAATCTCTGCTGCACCCATCATTGAACCCCATAATGTGTATTGTGCCCTGTCTCTCCAGCAAAAACAAGCAGTCAAAGTAGGCAGCAAGGCCTATGGATGTGCCAACTTGAGTTCTGAGAGAAAATTAGAGAGAAAGAAAGGAGGTGTGGGGTGGAAGTTGCAAGGAGCGAATTGAGTGAGAATATGAGATCTATGCGTGTGGTGGGGATGATGGTTCACTATAGACTTTATAGGTATAGAATACAAGGACGGGGGCCATGTGAGCCGAGCCATGTTGCAGGGTTTCAGGCTTTTTCGGGGACGAGTGGTATTAAATCACCGTAGACATATCGTTACTTACAGTACCATATTTCAGTTAAATTTAACTACCATAATTTCTTATTTAAAATGTAAAATATATTTATGGGTGTTAAAATCTGAGACTATACGTTTAATTTACATAATTTTAAATTCACTCTCACCACTAAATTAATCATAAATAAATATAGATACACTGAACTTTGATGTTAAATGTGTCGGACAATAAACGCAATGCTCCTTAGCATTAATTTCATATATCAATAAAAAGAAAACAAAACCATTCGAGCACGCAACTATGTGCACACTAATATAAAACTATTGATTCATTATTATTATTATTATTATTATTATTGTTTTTTGGATTTTGGGATTAAAGCCGTTGAATTGTGGAAGATTACTCCTATTTAAATAGAGTAACCGTACAATGAAACTACTTAAAAGGGAACGGTTGGGTAGAGTGCACATTTTACTACGAGGTGTATATTGGAGACGTTCGTGTTTATTTCGTTGTTATTTTTATTTTTATTTTTTCTGTGATGAGTGCGGTTTGAGTTATAACTCATTTTCAAATTGAGCCCTGTACATTGAAGCCACTCAAAAGGGGAAGGATGGACAGAGTCCATAATTAATTTTATTATGAGAGAGGTACATTGGGATTTTCTAGATTTTATTTCATATATTCTTTGTGATTAATGTTGTTGAGTAATGGAAGATGATCTATACATCAAAGCTTGCGGAGATTGGAATATTGAGATTTTTATAGTTTATTTCCTCCTAATTAGTTTGTTATTATTATTTTTTTTCTTGTTTGATTGGAATGGGATGTAATTTAATTATTAACGAGGTCTGAATTTCAAAGTCTAAATAGTTCGTTACTTTTAATAAAAGATATTCAAATATGTAGTCTGGCGTAATTATTTTTTTCTCTCATTTTTCACCATAATTAGCACCTAATAGTACCAACAATAATACCAACAAATTATATAACGATAATTATTCTGCCGAGAATGATGATGTATTTATTCTTGACAATTACCAGTTTTCTTTTTCTTATTATGATTATTATTATTATTATTTCAGGTTTTCTCCCACCAACGCTGGCCATTGTTGTCATTGTGCAAGACGTGGAGGGTTTGTGGTCCATTGGGGTCCATCTAATGTTAATGTTATGGCCTATTGGAGGGCCTACGCACGTGTCTGACAGCTCTTGGCAGGGCCACTAACTTTTCACGTCAACAACCCAAACCCCGACAGTTATTTTACTTCCATGTGTACATATAATATCAATTGAATACAAATATATACATTATAATTTATATTATATAAATAATATTTAATATTATATAAATTTTATATAAAATTTTATTATATTTTATAAGAAATACTAAATAATATTTAAAGAATATATATTATATTGTATTCACTTGTATTGATCAAACAGTATGTTTATATAATATTTTTTTATAAATATTAATTGTAAATTGTTAATTTTTTGATTTATCACTTTAATTTTTAATAAAAATAAAATATATATAATTAATAATTATAATAATATAATATAATTATACATATTTTCTGCTTCTAATTTTCTCGGCCGCTCCATAAGAGGAGCAACTAATTGGATTTCATGGCCTAGTTCGACCATGCAGCTGTGGATAATTCTACTTCTTGAATTCAGATGACTGGCAGTTAATAGTCCATTTTGAATGTATTACGTTTAATTTTTTCTTATAAAGTATAAAATTTAGACCGAAAAATAATTTAAGAAAAACCTTATTTTGTCGTTCACACATCAATCCATCTTTTACTAAACTAGAAAATTAATTGGACATGATAGCGTGTGAATACATGATACATTAATTATTTTTCTTTATTCTTCAAGAGATTTTTAGATGGGTATCGATCTATTTAACGTCCTGTAAGATTTTCACAAAATCACTTTTTTAATTATTTATCATTCTTAGATATCTTATGTCATATGTTATATGTATTAACAGACTTATATGACAGAAAGTATAGTTACTTAATAATATATAGAAAGTAATAGAATTATAGTATAGTAATTTTCTTACATTCAATTTTATTTATTAATAAACCTAAATGAAATATAATTAATCACATTTTTTGTTGATACGATATTGTTATCTAATTCTTTTTTCTATGAGGTCTATGTTTAAAATTACAACCGCGCGTGTAACGAAACCCAGATAAACTTTTCAAGTAGAACCAATAGTAGGCTTTAATTCCCAAATCGAAAGGAAAGAAAGAATGGGCTATTTGGGCCACGTGTGTGCATCGGTGACTCTATCACTCTGGTGTGATTGTTATCCAACCTGATTCCAGGGGAGAGCTGAGCTGCAAGTTAACGTGGGGGATGTGACCAGATCCGGTAGCTGGTGCCCACTTGAACAAGTTGAGAAAGGCTTTGACCACTGGGTGGTTCTTGATCAAATCCTGTGAGGAAGGTTGACTGCTCTTGATTGTGTGTGTGTGTGTGTGTGTTTTTTTTTATTGGCTTGTTCAGAGGAAATTATAGTGACAAATAGAGTTGTAATTTGTTTAAGGGAGAAGGGGGGGGGGACTGGATCTTTTAATTGGGAGGTTGATGAAATTGGAAGGATGATTCTTGTGACAAGCTGCATGGTCCCCAGCAGAATACATTTCCTTATGCTTTGTAAAACCATGCATTGTATTGTTGGGATGGAATTAAAATTTCGCCACATACCTATACATATGGATTCATTTTTGTTTATTGCTGGTTGCTCTTGACTAAATTTACCGTTATGGCTCTGTAATTGAATTGACAAATAATTATTGCTTTGACAAGAGTGGGGGAAAAATATATTTAATTAGTTTGCCAAATAGAAATATTCTTTAAAATGAGATTATTGTAATGCATCCAATTGGTTTACCATTCCACCATGTTGGGATTAAATTAATCTCAAATAAATTCAACATTCAACTTTGTGAGTCCCACGAATTTGCGGCGCGGAAGAGTTTCTAGTTCAAAGTCAAATGATATGCAGACAGAAGGGTCGGGTCCAAGAAACCATGTCTCGAGATAGAATTTGATCTCGGTGTGAGAGTGTGAGACAATAATAAAGTTTGCTTAAGTGATTAGAAAAGCATCAATTAGTTGGAAATTCATATATAGGAACGTTTCTGAATTCAAAGATGCTGTCCTGAATTTTGACTCTTCTCATAAAAAATTTGTTGCGCCTACACATTTCGAACCGAATCATTGCCAACATTGAAGATAGCAGCAAACAATCATACGTAGTACGCAAATCCCTGCACGTTACCGGTAACGGGCTTGCTCGTATGCTAGCCTGGTTGTGAGATGATGCAAGACGCTGTGACTTGTGGGAGAAATATCATTATTTTCTACGCATGGAAACTGCAATTCATGTAGTTGATATGCGGACTCTAGCCGAAGGAGAATCGTGACATCTTTCACGTTACAAGGTAGTAATGCCCTCATTATGTACTGAAACAGCACATTGCTGACCATTCTGGCTGAAATACTTTCAATCAAAGACATTAAAAGCTGCCGTTGTACCCTAATGGCCATCAACTTCAAATATTAAACTTAAACGTCAAAATATGTGATTCGAACTTTAGACCTCGCTCTCCAATTCAACTGAACCAAAAAAATAAAATAATAAATAAATAAATAAATAATATATATATCAAAAGTTTCAAAATCACTTTCAGGGTTTGAAATCTATTCAGTAACATCCACATTTGTGAGCCAACTTGTACAGCCGACATATCCGATATTGGCAAGCATGTATATTATAAGCCAATAGGGTCCCCTACTTTGCTCCTTGTGAGAGACCTCCAGGGGTTCACGGGGGCATATTTATGGCCCAGCCCCATGTGAAGGATGATCGTAACTTTTTGAAAGTTAGCCATAATATATACACACAGTACATGAGCATTCATTCAACATGTTACTGTTATTCACAACCATATGTGTTATTAATATTATAATATACACGTGTGTGTGCGTGCGTGCGTGCGTGCGTGTGTGTACGTGTGTGTGTACACACACGTACACAGATGTATGCATGAGCAAGAAAGATATATGTTGCTTGTGGGGTGATTTGATTGCTCTCAAGGTGGGTTGAGAAAAATGGTGGCAAGAGCTCATGTGCCTCGTCCTAAAAGCTAATTAGCATTGTTCACTAATAAAAGAGATTAATTGGACGTGGGAAAACTAAGGCCGTGTTTGGAGCAATGAAAATTATATAATGAAATATGCGGTAACTATCAAGCATCCCCACTTTGCAAAAAAGCTGAAATTCGAAGCCCATGTGGTTGTTTCTTCAAGAACTCATCAGGGTACTAGATGATTCCTCGAAAAGGAGGGATGCAATTGGCGGGCATGTCCTCCCAGGCTCTGCTCAGCTGGTCCATTTTGACATTGGCAGCTCAGACTGGGTCCGCCTCAAAGGAGGAGGTATAATTAATTGCCAATGACGGTGAATCATACCGAGTCGATATAATCATCGACGAATCGAAACATTTGGTCATATAAAATTCGAAATTGTTTTCAACTTGAAAATCCAGCTATTTGAAATTTCGATTTGATTTTGATTAACAATTCGGTTAATCCAATTTAATAAAAAAGTTAAAATTCTAATATAAATGTAAAAAAATATACGTTTTTGATGTAGTTTTTTTAAATTATAATTATAATTATATATGAAATAAATAAATAAATATTTAAAATATAATAATATTTTATTAATATCTATTTGTTGTTAATAATTTTATTAGCAATATTTTGTATTATTAAAATAAAAGATATTTATATAAAATAATATTTTGATTTGATTTGGAAAGATTAATCATGATTCTTTTTTTTTTATAATAGAAATAATAACAAAACCAAAAAAATTTAATTTTTGTTCAATTCAATCAACAAAAAGTCAATTTAATTTAATTCGATTTTTAAATTTTCTAAACACTTCTACTGTCACCTTTGTGGAACTCCGTGGGAACATGAATTAAGAAACATGCATATCAAAGGGTAAAATGCGTGTGCGTGTGCGTGTATGAAACCTTGTAGTTTTCATCAAATTTTCTTTTTTTTTTTTTTTCCATCAAATTAATTGATTTGGTTTGTTTGGGGGGGGGGGGCATGATTATATGGGGCCGGTGGGACCGTGCATGTGGCTTGCCAACTCATTGATAAATGACCATTCATTACGTTAATATACACAAACAAAAGATTGAAATCGTTAGGAGACTGTAAAAAGCTTTTGACAGGTCTATTACATGTGATGAAATTTCAAATCTTGAAATCGAGTTGCAGTCAATTACCCCAAAAATAAATTTCAAATTTTTTTATGACATGGTGCCATAGACAGGAAACTGTTACAACTTTTTGCTTAATTGGAAATTGAGATTTAATTGATATAGCTCATAATAACATATTTCACAACGAATTGCTTAATTTCGACATTATGAATCACTTAATTTTAAAAGAGTCGAGGTATATTTAGTATGGGGAATAGTATAGATTCGCTTAAGCTTGTTATGCCCGGAAAAACAAATGTGGCGAAATGTTGAAGTGGCTGTAATAAGGTATTTATTATATTTACCCTTTTTTTATATATAAGTAAATTGGAGACATAAAGTTTTTATGCTTCAAAAAATTATGTTTAATTTAGATTTCTTTTTAGACTGAGTTCCATTTAATGGTTTTTTACTCTTGCATTTGATATTAAGTTAATTAATCTTCTAAAAAATGAGTCAAATTGCAAAATCCCTTTTATTAATGCTAAAAAAAAAAAATGTTGTACTGTTGTGTTACCATTAAGAAGCCCTTTATTGTCCATTGGCGTAGGTATGTTGGTATGTATGTAAAGCTCGCTTGGGGGTGGCCGCAATGGTGACCTGGGGGGGGGGGAGTAGGCCAATCAGAGATCGTGAACAACTTCCCGTGTGAGAGCATGTGGTAGAAAAGGGGTTTCCAGGACCTGATCACTGGCACTGGATATTGGTGGATGCCGTTGAGCTTTGCTAAGTGGACTTGGGGGTGGTGGGAGCGGAACGCACATGGTTGCACATGTGCTCATTTGTTTCACACCCACTTCCGCAGTTTGCTCCCAAAATTATGTGCCCCCACTCCCACTGTCCTGGCTACATGGTAGGTCCAATAATCCAACCTCGACATTGTTTTCCTTCTCCTAGGCACCTCCACAACCGAGTGATTGAATTCACCAACTACACTCCAGAGTTACACCATGCTTAGTTAGAGATTAGCAATTTGACTCTAGCTTGAGAGATTTACATTATGGGGAGACTCTTGCCCGCTTGGGAACTTGGTCTCAGAGTATCCTTAGAAGTTGGATCTTGATACTCCTTTGCACGCTTGATACAGCTGGATCCGCGAGCATTTCCACGGGGTATCGATGTTCTTGAATTTTATTGCAAAAATTTAGTTTGGTCTTGGTACTCGTGAAGGAGTGTGTTCCATTTGTTTTTTCTCTTCCAAAACGCATCCTAACGTCTCTCTTACTCTTTCAGTTGGCCCTCTTCGGTTCTAACATGTTGAGAGCATTCCGATTCTCGTTTGTAACTCAGGTCGCTGGTTGGAAACCAAGGGACCCAAAAAAAAATAAGGAAGATTGCAACCCCCTCCCCCAATCACAAGTTGAATTAACTTACAAATTGAAGTAACAGAAAAGCATCTATTATGGTCTTTAAAATAGAAATTTAGCCACTTTCACAACTCTACCCGTTAAAATGTACATTTAATTCTACTAAAAATTTAAGCAAATATTTGAATGCAGAATTTTTTTTTTTTTTTTTGGTACTGAAGGAAACTCTTAACCACTAAATCATATAATTAACTTAAATTTTTTTTTTCTTTTTTATTTTTTCGTCCATATTAAAAACTTTTTCTGCCGCATCTCGCGAAACTGAACTTGGGTGGGTGGGGTACCATCGGGCTCGCGTTGGGTATTAATATATGCCTGTCGGTCCAATTCACTATTGCAGAACACTTACTACTGAGACCTTATTTTCAGGCCCAGAAAACAATCATAATCCACAAACTGATAGCTTTTTGTGTACAAACAGGCCTGGTTTGTGTGGCTTGTTGTAGGCTCAAATTATGTTCCCCTTCGGTCCTTACCGTGTGGTTGGCCTAATGATTCAATTTCACATTAATTGACTAAGGCCCAAAAAGTTTCCATACTCGTTCGCCATATGTATAAAATTAGAAACTTGTTGCTATTAGTTATAAGGTTCAATAATAATAATAATAATAATCATAATAATAATAAACTCTTAGTTTCAAGTCTGATTTTCAAATCTTATTCCCGACGATTCAAAAAATTAAAAGAAAAAAAAAAAAAGAAGAAGAAGAAACCTGTTAGATAGCGTGGAATGCAGAAAAGAGCATTCTTCCATATCCCACAAATTTTCATCTCGTCCAATAACGCTAATTTTAAGAACTACAAACTTTCATGTTTGTTTTTACTATCGTAACTGCTCGTTTTGTTGACTCCACAATAATATTAGTAAAAGGCCTGTTTGACTTGGGCCATGGACATCAGCATATTACATTGTGGAGAGACCCATAAGTGGCCCTAACAAATGAAATTGTGACATTTTTTTTTTTTTTTTGGCTGATATTGTGAAATTTTGGTGGATCTTTCCCCAAGGAGAATCCGAATTTATTTTGGAGAGATCTATTTATTTTGGAGATCAATCCTAGACAGCGCAATTCACCAATTCAGGAGCGCAGGTCCAGGCCCATGTTTAGGCCCTGAGAACATACATAATTAAAAGCTAATTTGTGTTTTGCGTTTCTTTTTATTTTTATGTTGTGCACAAACAGGTCTGCCTAGTTAGACTTGTTGCTACTACACATGGTGGCTTGCAAACGCTGAAAGCCCCTTATTATGTTTTTTCTTATGAAAGTGTGCTTTAATAGATTTTGACTATTAACAGTTAAAGTATTACCTAATCACCGTCATATTTGAAATTGAGGCTGAGATGGATTTGGACCTCAAATCTTACTCATAAAAACTACTTCATCCCTAATTCAAAATAAATAAACTTTGACTACTTACATGAATTCATATATTTGTATAGTAACATATTATTAATTTTTTTTATACATTAAAAAATTTATTAAATCATAAATTATATAATAAAAACAATTTTTTCATTCTCATAAGCTCTATACCTATATTTATAAGATTAAAATTTAAAATTTTAAAAATATGAATATAAATTTTTAAATACTGAGTATCACTACAATATCTATATATATTTACAAATTTTCAAATAACCCGAGGGCAGCCCTGAAAAATGGGGTTTAGGCCCTCCCCCCTCTTTTTTTTGTTTTTTTATAAGTCATGGTCAAATTTTATTAAATATAAAGCAAGATTATTACAAGTACAAAAGCGGAGAGATATAATAAAGCTAAAATAATGAGATTAAATCGTCCAACGCAAAGGCATAAGGAAAACACGGCTAAACGAGCTGCTCACTTTCGGAGGTTGGCACTTTGAAGGAAAGCACTGAACATTGTCCGAGACGACGCAAGACGAGCCAGCCGTCTCTCTCCTCCAAACACTGACTCTTATTCTTTGAAATCTACATTATCTGGCGGCCAAAATGTACAATAAATAGTCTCAGCGAGTGGTATCAGAGCATTCAACAAGTGGCTTCAAAACACAGCATGCCGTCTTAATTTGTATCTCGTTTGAGAAACTTAAAACTCGAAATCACTCTGCCACTCTGGCTAATTATCGTTGCCATAAGCTAAAAGCAAAATTTATCTTTCCACGGCGTCGTGCGCGTTCAAGAAAAGGAGTCGTGTAACAGCATTGTGCTAAAGCCCTTATGTTTATAGCGGCACCACTTTTAATGATCCTGGAGCCAATGTTTGCAGGCTGCAGCTGGATTAGAATTGAAAGCAAGGCAATTGACAGAGAAGTACACGGTTCAAGATTCAACTTGAATTCCTCTGACACATTAAACTGTCACGTCTGATGTGACCAGATCCTTGTTTAAGGATCCGTAATAAATATTTGAGATTCTTATGAAGGATATATATTCTTTGGTGTTTTTCATTGAGCTTCATTACACACACACACACACACACACTAATCTTCATCCATTAAAGAAAAAATAATGGTGCAATGTGCGTACATATCCCAGCAACACATCTAATACACTCAGGTAACTTTTCCATTTTCATTTTACTTGCATGAGATTTGCGCGAGACAATGACAATATAGTCATTACCAAAATATTAATCTAAGTCCTCGATTGCAAGTAGCGAGCGACATCGTAATTGCAATCAATTTCAATATAATTGCAGTTAATGTTATTGTAATTACGGAAAATCCACTGTTGTAGTCGTGGGTACGCATTTATCTAAAGAAATGCATTTTTATCGAAGAAATAACCGGAACATCTGTTTTATTTACTACGAACTGGGTAATGACATAGGAGACAGGAAGAACTCCAATAGCTTCCACAGCCACGATACCTAAGCGCTTTTAGCAGCAATCATCAAATAACGGGACTGAAACCAATAGTCTTACAACGTTAGACCTTAAATCAATCCCGTTTATTACATAAGCTAATGCAAGCTGAGCCTATATATATCTATATCTATATATATATATATATATATGGATCACTCGAAAATCCCATTATTGGGTCTCCTACTACTGCTAATATTTAAATCTTGATGGGGTTGAAAATGCTGTTTGCGATATGCTGAAATTGAACTGCTGCTCTCACCCACATCATTTTCTGGCCTATAATCTTCATCAATCTCCTCCTTGGTCAGTTTGTCCATTCCCACAAACTCCAGTGGCCTCTGGACAGGTGCACACTGCGCTTGCAGATCGTGGAAGGCAGAGGCTGGTTGTGGGGTTGGTGGCACCACTGACGGGAGCTTGGAGAGCAGTGCTTCAAGGCTGCTCATTGAAGGTGCAATCTTGAAAGGGCCTTGATTGATATGGTCATAGAACTCTGCTTGGGGTGCAATGGCGCTTTGGTAATGCCATGCTTCCGGAGTGCCGTATCCATCAACCTTCAAAGGGAATGCAGAAGAAGATGGGTGTGGCAAGAGCACGCCTGGAATGCTTTCTATGTAGTTGAATTTCTTTCTTAGTAGAACTACATAGCTCAAATCCTCAATTACCTGGAAAATGTCATTACAATGAGGGAGAGAAAATATAAAAGGGCTAATAGAGAGGGAATTAAGGAGAACCTTGTGAACAGCTCCTAGTTGAACAACTCCTTCTCTTACAGCTATCAGGGCTATGGTCTGCAAGGACATTCGTCAAACAAAGGGAAAAAGCAGACGCATTTACTTCATAGTCCTACATGATTTGTGTTGTTTCGGGCAATAACATATGTATTTACCTTTATACCACACTGGAACTGAGCCTCCCATGTCCTAGGATGCTGCAAATTAAGGATGGGTAGATCTTATGTTAAGGTGGAAGAATTTAGCATGAAATAACAGAAATTAAGTGGGACACATGTAAGAAGGGGAAGTAGTGAGCGCGCGTGCTTACTGTATCTGCTGAGTTATGCCAAGATGACAAGAAGTTGATTTCTTGATCATTTGGTTCTTTATATATCCACTTGTGACTCTGATCTGCAGCTACTTTGCCTATCAATCTGCCCATGTCGGAAACCGAATTACATGAGCACTCGCCAATTGAGACCGAACTAATTCATAAAGATGAACTAGTACTCTAATGTTGTATTGTTAGTTTCATATAGGGATGGGATTACATACCCTTCTCCATAGTTGTAGATTTCGTGGGACATCTTGAAGAAGATCTCTGGTTGAAGACCTTGGTAGGTCTGGAATTCACAGTTGCCATAAACGGATGATCTCGGACAGTCGCCGGATCTTATCTCAGTTGTTGAAGCAGAGAAGTTGCAGAAACCATCCTCCCAAACTAATATCCTGGCATGAAATTAAATGCATAATATGTTTATATGCATAGTAATCCCTAGAAGCACATCATCATAACAAATTATACAATACCAATTCCTTCTGTTTCCTCTTGTTCTGTCATAAGCTCCCTGACCATCCCATCTAGACAAGAACATGATATGCATATTAGAACATATACAATGCCAAGGAATCCAGCATGAATTGTGAAATTTTAATCGCTTATCCAACGTGATAGGATAGAGGATACGATGTTTTAGATCCTTTTATGCATTGAATTGAATAAAGCAAAATCGTGTTTCTTTTTTCCTACTATAGGTCTTTTCTCTTACTTGGGTGGTGGGTAATTCCTGGGGAGGATCCTCCAAAAGACAGCATAAACCCACCGAGAGTTCTCATGAATGCACAGATTTCTCAGTGTGTGTTGAAGGAGATGAGTAACAGCTAAGGGGCTGAGATGGTCTTCCATGAGCTGTTACCTAGCCTTCTCTCTCTCTCTCTCTCTCTCTTCTTTTTTTTTTTAAAGAAGGCAAACCCCAGTATCCTATCAACCTTTATATAACCCTACCAACAAGGAAATCTCACATTTATATACCCATCTTTCTTTCTCACTCTCTTCGTACCAATCAAATTTACAGTATTACAATTATTAATTTTATAATTTTAATATTTTGATAATTAATAATAAAAATTATAAATTTATAATTAATAATTATTTAATATAAATTTACGTCTGTGATGCACTATATATATATATATTTTTTTTTTTGCTTAAAAACTTTATTTTACTGTCAGGTGATAGTGTGATTAATCATCTTTAACTTTTAACAAAATGATTTCCTAAGGCCCATTTGGTTTGCCTTCCTGGTTCCCGAGGGTCCTCTTTATCGATCCCCCATTCAAAGCTGCTCTCCAGCACCAACAGTAGTAGCACTTTTTTGTTTCCACCGGTATATCAATTGTGATCCAGTAAATATCAGCAAAGACCCAACCTTGGTATTCTTAGTTTCTTACACCCCATCATGATCGATCATGACAACCAGTACCTTTCTCTTCTAATTCCAATGTCTGTTTATTTTCAATCTTTTGTTACCTTGCTGACACCAATGTATTACCCCTCTCATTTAAGTCCCAGGTAAAACTTTCTTTATTACCTTCTCTCTTCATTTATTAGGTCAAATGTAAAGAAACATGTTGCTTCCCCCCCTCATTATTTTTCTTTTTTGGGTAGGCCTTTTTTAATTGTTTTTTTCTATTGCAGTTCTTTTTAGTGCGTGTGTGTGTTCGCATGATCAACGTGAGGAATGAACGCAACATAATTTGGACTTAATATTTTATTAACAGTTTAAATTATTTGATGAGATTAAAAATAAATTATGTATTAAAATTTAATAATAACAATCAATTATAAGAATAAAAGGAAAGATTATATTGGTGGATATATTTATGTATAGTGTTGAGGTTTTGAAAATGTGTAGCTTTCACGTAGCCATAATGAATTGAAGTTTATTCACTACACTCACTTAACGGTACTCTTTTCTTAATTTGTTTACTTAGTCCCATGTCCAATGAATATTGTTGTTATTGTACCATGGGTGTCTGCAGTCTGCACATGTATCAAGTCCTCTGACATCACAAAAATCTGTTGTATTTTGATTTTAGGCATGGTGCAATCAACCAGTGGTCGGGTCTCTTGCTTTGACAGTCTAAATCATGCGTAGTCAAGATAAGAAAATCATCTGGAAACATGTTTTAAAGGTTTGAGTTGAGATGACTTCATCGAGGGGATCAAGGCACAGGACATTAGAATCACGTGGTATGTTGCTGAATGATCAATTAAGAACATTCAAGTTGGATGCCATTGATTTGTGCTATTTTCAGATAAAAAGTGGCCTTCAACAAATTGATATTAATGGGTTTTGAAAACAAATTGTGTTTGCACATAGATGTCTTGTGCATATGATCCATGGCAGGTTGTGTGCATAATACACACTGAACTTTTTTTTTTATCATTAGGAAGGAAAAGAGCTCCACTACACTACATGACACATAACACAAGTAAATAGATATAATTAAATAAAGAAATATATTATTTAATTATAATTATTAATTATTACATATCAAAAAATACGGCAATTAAGTATTTGTAAACTCAAGTTTAGCCGTGCTCATTTACTTTTACCTGTATATTGATAACTTTTTTGAAACATAATACTGTTTTTATAAAATTTTTGTGGTATGGGACTACAACCTCTACCGCCCCATTGAACTTGCAGCCGGATTCATTCTCGAGTAATATTTGGGAATCCCTCCTTTTCTCTCTCTTAATCTCTTTAATGTTAATTTCTACGAGCGTGAGTGTAAGTTACGCGGACATGGTGGCCAAAAGGGTGCTTTCAGTGCTTTCATTTCCCGTCCCCCTGACACGAAGAAAGCTTGACAGGCCACTACACTCTCTTTTTGACCGTCTGTTAACAGAAAGCTGTCCTACCATTGCATGTAATTAAATTATAATTCACAGCATAAAATTCTTAATTTATTGAATAATGTCAAGAATAGTTAGAGTTTCATCAAGAGCTTGGCACGAAATGACAGCGGCAATTGCTTGCAATCCACAAAGTGTTATATCACCGTCAAAACCATAGAATTTAGGTGGATGAAGTCTACTGAGAAGATAAAAATTGTATAAATCTCACTTTCAGCTGAGATAAATGGTTTATGCTTTTATACTTTGTAGCTCAAAATTTATTAAAGTTTTAGCGAATAAAGAAATGTTATCGGTAACTGTCCATACTTAGATGAATTTAGAAATATATGGTTTAATCACTCAGCGTTGTTCAAACTCTTACAATTATATTCTGTGTTTCAAGTAGAAGTTGCAACAGTAAAAGACTGTGTCACAAGTCCCTCAGTCTCGAGTTTCTAGATGTTTTATACTCTAATTTAGTTTTTCATGGCGACAGCAGTGCCATACGCTGCATAAATTTCACTTTTACTTCTTTTGAAGGCAGCCCCATTTGTGAAATTTCAATGGGTTACGCTATTTTGCTTTCAAAATTTTTCTCCAAGTTCATTAATGTGCGGTCAATGTAGAATGGTGAGAGTCGGAGACAGAGTCTGACGAGGTGATGTAAGCAAAAGAAGATTGTTGGGAGTCCAAGAAATGAGATTTGAATTTTGTTGATGGCGGTGGGAGTGGTTCCATATTACGTGTTGGTTCTTTTGTTCTTTTTTAATAAAAGCATCCAAGAATTTTATGTGAGGGGAGGGGTGGAACAGAAGAGAAGTTTTTGGCATGAAACTAAAGAATGCCACGAGAGTCTGGGTCAGGATGACGGGTGCTCTGATACCCGTCTCTTTCTCCCATTAAGAATGTGGAATCTCTGCTGCTCCCCACCCCCCATCCTCCCCCAATCCCATCGGATAATATTTAACGTTTTGATGCAGCAAACAACTCAAGGATTTGCCTTTACAAGTATGCATGTGTTTTGTCTTTTTATTTTTTTGGTGCATCGGTGATTTATCTATATGAAGAGGATGGATTACCAGACGATATCAACCACAGTATCTAATAATGCGCACTCAAGAGCAGGCAAATCTTTCTCTCTTCTTTTTTGGTTATTTTAATTAGAAAAGTTGGGCATGGGAAAGAATGGCAAAGTTTGGCATTACTTTGGGCGAACCACTGGGGTTAGTGCACAGCTAACTAAATTATATATATATATATATATATTATATATAAAATATTTTATTTTATATGTAAAATATTAATATATTATATAATATTTTGTATGTAATGTAAATATTTTTTGTGGTTATTTGTGAATATCATTTTGTGTACACTTAATTTTTTCTTTTTTTTTTTAAATTTTGAAATATCTGATAGTGTATAAAATTGATATTCTAACCATAACTATTATGTAACATTTATAGTCTAATCATGAGGAGTAGGGTTAGAGTGCTTTCTTTTTTGTCTTAAGAGGAAACAGTTATGCAAAGTACGGCTAACTGACTTGTTTTTGATGGTATTATAGGCTGGTGGTTAAATTAATAATAAAGTATAACCCCATGGGTGATATCCGAAGTTCTAAACTTCAGTGCCCCTTGAAGTGATCAAATATCTCTTCCTAACTTTGTTTTCTAACTTTTTTCATTAATTATGCATAAATGTATAACATGGAATCCACTTTTGCCAACAAGAATGTTTTGTAATTTTTCGAAGCTTCCAATGTGCAAAATTGATTAAGAACTTCGTTATGCAAACGTATTCAATTTGATGCATTTTATATTTAAATCTATAATATATTATTATAACCATTAAAACAATATTTATAATCTTTATTGTTGATTATGATACAAAATTAGAATACTTAAAATATCAAATTAATCATCATAATAGCACGATGAATAAGTTTACGTTCGGAACACATTTAATAAACTGTATTTATATAATTTTTTTTCATAAATTTAATTAGTTTAATTTAAAAGACAAAGGGAAATTCCTGAAGAGTGCAGTATATTGAATATATTTAGAACGGAAATACAAGAAGGAGGCTAATTGATAATGTCGAAGGGCAATGCTAGGAACAGTGATCTTGCACTCGCTTTCTAACCTTCGCTACAGAACTGTGTCATGTTCCTGCAGCATAATACTTTATGCGGCCAACTGCCAAGCCTTGTGGGAACAGGCCCCTGTCTCTCCCCCTCTCATTTTTACTCTCCTATCCACAGAGAATTCCCTTTTTTTTTTTTTTAAATAAAAAGTAAATAAATAAAAAGGAAAACAAAAAATATATACTTGTTAAAGATTAAGCAGTGGCCCATGAATTTATTATTATTATTATTTTCTTTTTATACTCTCTAATCTTTGTCCGATTTCTTTTAATAATATTACTTTTCCGGTCTTTTGGTCCTTATTGCTTAACATGATGGAATACACGAAGCATTTGGGACATCTAAGATGTAAACTGGAGAGTGATCACATGATCCCTTTTTTCTTCTCTATCATAAAAGGGATAATGTCTGACCATAAGGGGTACATGTTGAACTTTTATGTGTTGCTTAGATTATCTGCATTTTTCACTTTCATCACTAATAGTAGTGGGTAGGGCATCAAAATATCATAGATAAAGTGGCCAGCCAGAATTATCTAGAAGCTGGAAACCATGACCAGGTATGAATGTGCCATGAGCTAGCCCTCACCAGTAAGTGCTTAACAACGTACAAGAAAAAAAGAAATGAAAAAAGAAAGAAACACGAAAGCTATATTAAACGCATAAAGTCAAAAATGCCACAGCTTTTTTAGGATGAAAATGTTGGAGGAGACAAAATAGGTGGACATGATAGATAGATGGAATGAGATCTGAATTATCAATTACAATTAATTATCATAATTTCATAAATTTTATATTTGAATCCAAGAGTTCAGATCTTATTCCATGCACTGTATCTAGTTATCTCATGTTTCGTAATTAGACTGTTTTAGGATTCGCTAATGTACCGACATATAGATAAGTATGGACTGTAGAAATGTGTGTGTGTGTGTGTGTGTGCGAGAGAGAGAGAGAGAGAGAGAGAAGGAGAGACCTAAATGGTTAGTGCTTTACGCTGCGGAATAATTGAAGACGACAAAATAGAGGAAAAAGGGCAAGAGTAAAAAACAAGTTCAGTTATGCCTGTAATTCCATGTTGATTTCGACCCCATTTGCATTTCAAGGTCCAATGTGATCAATCGGGTGGTGAAACTGGTTAATTTATTCTAAAATTCGAATCATTATTCTTGCTTTGTGTAGGAGGGTAGTCAGACTACCGTGACAAGTTGATGAGAAGTATTCTCGTCCTCGTCAATTCTTTTATAAGGTTGTGAATTTGTCAAAGTTATTCCGTTTGGAAACCCCTCTCTCTCTCTCTCTGTTTTTTTTTTTTTGAGTCAGATCTTTAGTGTATTAATTTTCCACTTGGACTGTGAGACTTTTGAACTTCATTTGGATTTTTGGCTTCGCTAGTGGAATTTAACTGTTCTGCTTTGCGTATGAATATAGTCCACAAAAATGGGAAGCGCATATACTAATGATTTTTCTCATATCTATTTCTTATCTTCTTATATTTTCGTGAAATAAGATATGCTCATTTAGACTATTAGTTGCTTTCAATTTTTGTTGGCATAAGAGAACAGTGTGGTTGTGAACATGAGTTTTTTGAATAGGAGATTTAACTCTGATCTATTTTTCTCCTCGATTCTCTCTTAATTTTCATTTTCATAGACAAATGTATCGTTAAGAGAAAGAAGGGTGCCCAAAGATTAGTTTAAGTGGGTGTGAGATTTTTTTTTTTCTCTTTTATTTGTTTCTAAAAATTGTGACCGAGAGCTTGAGAGGGAAGCAATAAGCTTGATCTAGATGCTTCCACTATATCACTGCAATTTTTAACTTTCCCATCGAGGTAAACTCCAAAGCATCGCGTGTATAAAAACCTCGGTCTAGAACACCTACGCAATATCATATTTAAGTCGACTTTTTCCCTAGCCCTTTTATTGCTAGCATTTTCCTTCGCCAAACTTTTTAACTTGACCAATTACTGCATGCTGCATTAAAAGGCCTCAGGATAACGTTGCTCAAAGCAGGAAACAAGGCTCTCAAATCTCAGTCCCACCATGAAAAATGGTAGATGTTTTTCAATCTAAGCCATCCAAATTCAATGACTGACTAGACGAACCAGTTGTTTCCATTTGGTCAATTGTTCGTTCTCAACCCAAAGGTACTGTATCTCTCACTAATGCTTGGTCAAATGGAAAGTGATTGATCAGCTTTGAAGGTCATCCACCCAAAATAGTCCATCTATTGGACGAACCAGATGAGGGACCACACCAATTTCCACTATTGTGGATACAGATGTATATAACAAAGTTCACTCTCAATGGCCTTGAAAACATCCAGCCATATGCATCTGCCTCCCTTCTCGTGATAAATCTCCTTCACGATAACGTCATCCATCTACATCACTAGTAAAGATGCATGTTTGAGTACTACTTGAGCAACCAAGGCCACTTGTTCCAATGAGTTGCTTTCATAGTTAATATCAATGCAAGCATACTTTGTATACTGTCTACTTAAAATATATTCACGAGATCCTATCTACCATGAATTCAGGTTTCGGACTAAAGTTTGTATGGAAGTGTAATGTTTAAACACCTAACAAAATTGTTAAAGTTTACTATGTAATTTATTTTTAAATTTTATTTAATAATTTAAAATTTTAAGTCAAATAAACTTTTTGGCATAATATCATAATTTTTATAATTAAAAAATTTTAAATATAAAACATACTTATTCTTCACATTTAATTATAAATTTTTATATTAAAAAAAATTTATATTTTAATTATATTTTTTCATATTAATAATAAATTTAATTTATAATTTATTTTTATGTCTTCTTTAATAGTCTAATCTTTTAAATTAAATGATTTTTGGACACAAATGATAAAATGATGGAACCACACAAAATGGATTAGTGTCACACATGGGGGTCTAATTCGGGAATCATGTGAGTACAAATTAAGGTCATTTGAAAATTTCAGCTGTTTATTTGGGGTCAAATGAGAAGGGTATGATTGCACCGGTTTGGGTGGGGAAGGGTAGGGATGAGCTTTGGATGATGTTAGCTCCTTTTAGTCTACAGAGACTAGAAAAGGACTCTCTCAATCATGGAGGGATGGAAAACGCACCTCACCCTCTATGGTTGAGGACAACACAACTGAGATATGTGGGGTACCCGAGACAGGACACTGCTCAGTCACCAAGAAAGTGCCCCCCCCTCTCTCTCTCTCTCTCTCTCTCTCTCTTCCATTGACCACACAGAAAAATTATTAGATAGAGCAAGTTCATGTTCCACGCGATATAAAACATTTATTAAAACACAATATATGACATTAAATCTAAAAATAATAAAAAAATATAAAAATACAAGATCATAAAAGATAGAGGGACATAAAATCTATTAACAAGATGAGTAAGACATGATTCAGATTGTCCATTAAAATTAACAAAATTAAATAATTACAATAATTAATCATTATTAATAATTCAAATTATTTCTCATCCATCCTGTACATAAATCTCGTATCGTGCTAGTAATACCTCTTAAAAACATTACAACAGGGACTCTGTTCACTAACTGACTGGCAACCGGGCTATACCACCTTGCATTTATTTTATCGAAGGAAGTCATTCGCACTAAAATTCTTCTTTTGTATTAGAGCTATTTAACAAATATACGAATAAGTAGATCTAATGATGATTCTCTCTAAAGGAGACATGACGTAGAACAAGGTCTGATCAAATCAATCAAGAAGTCTCTGACTTTAGTAGGGTTAAGCAAAGAAATGCATGATTAAGTGTTGGATATTAATTTTAAATGTTAACACTCAGATGATTAAATAATTAAATCAATAAGAGAATTAAAATGTTCAAATATATAAGTAAAAAACCAAAAAAAAAAGAAAGTAATTATTACTTTTAGTGGGTGTTGGTCTACCTATATACATGTGTCGGAATTTATTTACATGAGGGAAATTCACTATAATAGTGATGTGTGTGAATTAATGACTAGGTCTTATACCTGAATGCGGTGTACTAGAGCTCTTAGAACGTGGTAGGCTTGATGCCATTCCCATACCCATTGCAAGATGGTTTGTGGTCAGTTGTGGACTTCCTTATTAAAATACAAAAGAACACAAGAAAAAAATTATTAGATACAGCGAGTGTATATTCTTCGTAAGACAAAAAGAAATAATAATAATAATTAAAACGAAATATATGACATTAAATGCAAAAATGGTTAGAAAAAAAAATATATATAAAAGCTTAAAACCAATACATTAATTGATTTGGTCTATTGCGTCTTTTTTGTACAGCATCATTCGCACTAATTAAACAAACTAAAATTTCTAATATTCAAACAAACAATTTTTTTTTTTTTTAATAAACACTCCATTTTAGAGTCCTCAAAAGGGCTAACAAAGCTCAACGTCAATGGAGCTATTTTCATGGATCGTGTCTCTTCTGGTATTGAGGCTGTAATTAGAGGTCCTAGTGGTTTTGTTTTAGCAGCTCTATCCAGGACGCTTAACTTGATCGCTTCCTCAGCTAATTATTGAAGCGCTTAGCCTACGATGTGCAGTGCACTTGGCTTTAATTATTGGGTTCCGCTCTTAACTGATTGAGTGTGACTCTCTACCGGTGGCTAATGCCTTCTCTCTTACAAAGACTAAACTTTCATAATTTAGGGCGATCACCGAAGATTGTAAATCTATGCTTCCACATTTTTGTCACGTTGAGTTGTTGAACGTTAAGAGGTAGGCGAACAGACTTGCTAAATGGGCTATTAATATTAATGATCTTGATGTATGGATTGATGATACGTCTCCTTGTATTACTCGTGATGAGGTCTCTACCGATGTAAACACTCTTTTTTCAAATTAATGAATGTTATTTCCCTATTAAAAAAAATAAAAAAATAATAAAAAAAGGGGGGCTAACAAAGCAATGACAGCCTCACGCGTCTTCTCCTTAACTACCAACTATACTCTCTGTAAAAATTCCTGATAATTTATATTGTTTACTCCTAGAATGTCCCTACAATGTCATTTCAGTGTCAAACAACAGCACTAGTACCTTGCCATTTATTTTTATCCCCGTCTCTTTACAGAAGGGATTGCACATGGGGGCATGACCATCGTGTAGGTGAGATGCGTCTTTGTTCTCACTTCTCAAAAAGATTATTTATTGTTCCATCTTCGCCCCAGAAAGACATAATATAACAGCTACATGTATGTGCATATATAAAGATCAATACCAATGTTTACATTGCAGGTCGAAATTAAAGTGACATTGCAAGTGTATTTGTCAAGAAATCATTCAACTCCATCAAGAACGTTCATGTATCCTTGCAGAAAAACCATCGTTGCAAATCACTGTTTCGTGACATTACAAATGTAATTCTTTATTACGGGCAGTTAATTTAAAAATCATAGAAAATACTAAGATCTACTTTATTGATTCATATATTGGTAACAGATAATAAGAGTACTGTTCTTTTTTCCCTGAATAAAAAAAAAAAGATCAGGCAATTGCCATGCAATTTTGGGTCCCTTCATCAGGGCTGAACATTGTCGACAACTTTTTGGTGAAAAAACAAAAAATGTTTACAAATGGCTTGGCTTGGGGTTGTGGTACGTACGTACAGGCAGATGCTTATCTTTTTAGGCTGCAGCCAATAAATTTGCGGGCCACCTTTCAAGTGGGCCATGGGCCAGAGCTGTGCATCTTACGCCAGCCCCAATACTTCTTCTATTCTTTATTGTTCAAAAAAATTGTGGGCTGGTTTTTCTCGGTTGCATTGCTTCGGTTGATAACAAGTCGTATTGCCGATCAGCCTTTGACTGAACGGTATTAAGGATCGTCTTTTTTCTACGCGAGTAATTTTTAGTATTGTAGTCTCGGAATATGATTTGAGTCTTGAGACTAAGAAGCCTATAAGCATGTTGAAATGTCATATTTTAAAAATAGGTAAGACGGATGCATGATCAATATAACTACTATTTTCTTTTTTTAATATATATATATATACCAGCCGCCTCCAAAAAATTGCTAGCCTTATAATTTAATTTTAGGAAATCTCTAGCATATATTAGACGATATTTTCTAGCCAAACTAAGGACTTAAAAATGAAACTCTTAAAAACGAGAAAACTCAAATAATTTAATTGACGATCTTAATGAATTGGATTTAATTGTCACAAATGTAAATCGTTTGTATTCTAAAATCTAGTCTTGTAAGTAGGCCCGAGGGGAAAAAAATCTTACGGAGCTTCTTTGAGAAAAAAAAAAATAAGAAAAATTAAAATCCTTTTTAAAAGTTTTTTTTTTATAGGCATTTTATTTTTTCGATGGATAAATCCTTATTGAAACCCTAAGAGCATCCATAGAGGCAAACCTAAAGGAATAAATTAAGTTTGCCGATTTTCAAATATATTGAGTTTGGGATTTTTTAATTATGGGTTCAAGATATTTAGGTCTCGAGCTTCTTCTGATTTTGAGCTAATCAGATGTAATGCTAATCAATTTCAAGTTTGAACTAGTTAATTATTTGATTAAGGTCACTTTTTATCATCTCTAATTTGACAGGTCAATGATAAAGTGCAAGACGTACCAAATAATCTCATAATAAAAGCTATACTATTCTAATATTGTTCATCATTAATCAATTATGTTACGGACAATGGGGGGAATTTCTGGATCGATCAGCATGCATACGATGAATTATTGAGTATGACCAAGAAGGCGACAGTGAAAGAAAGAATAGAAAACGAACCATGAAGGGTTGAGATAGGGACCCTCCTCCTAGCACAAGTACTCAAAGCTCAAAACTTTTGTTTCTTCATTTGCATGAATCGGTGAAAGGAAAGAGAGAAATGTACTTGGTACTAGTTACCATTTGCTTTTGCAACGAGTAGTCTTTGTCGTCTCTCGATCCGAAGCTAAACGCCAGCAAGCTTCAACGGGAAATTCAAACCCTCCAAACCAAACCGAATTCTATTCTGTTTGTGCCTAATAGGACAACAGCATCTTCAATCTTCATTCATCAACCCCCTCTGCATGTGAGTTCCAATAAAATATATGCTACGCACCACATTCATTCCGCTCCATTTGACCAAATTATGTATTCATCTTGTAAGCACATTATGGTGATTCAGAATTTGGATTGCTAATTTATTTACAAGTTTTATTTTTAAACACGGTGCACATAGTTGCATAAAAATACATTTTAGGGAAGGATTTTGCAACATTTCATCTAATTTTGTTACAATAACGATTAAATTAAAATAAAATTGATGTTAAATGATTTAATTATAATAAATTAAAATTAATAATAAAAATAAAAATAAGCGATAATTATGTTCAACAGTAAATCTATAATTTGGCCAACTAAATACAATGAGATAAAATTATATGACAAAAGAGAACGACCCATTTCATACAATTTTTAAGATAAGTAAATAGTGTGAGAGTGTGAATTGGGGGATTCCAAGTTCGATGACCTCCGCTTTACTCTTTTTTTTTTTTTTTTTTTGGACGAACAAAAATGTCAAAAATCGTGTAATAGTATAATAAATAGCAATATACTAAATAAGTTTATAAGAATACTAAGTAATTGATTTTTTTTGTGGCTTTTGTCATGTGTACTAGGTGCCCACATGATTACCAAATCAAGTGGTTGTTCAGTCTTCCTCTTATTTATTATATAGTCAAGTGGAGTAGCCTTCAATGGGGTAGGTGTTGAATTTATGAAGCAACATTAGTACCAGACAGCGTGATTGTGTTACAGGAAATTTTGGGATCTTGAATTTATAGGAGCAATTTCCTCAAAAAAAAAAACAAAAAAAAACAAGGAGAAAGAACGTTAAATTGAATTAAATACGTTAAGTTTAAATACATTGGAAAAGAGTCCCCGAGGAAACATTCTAACCATTGAAGGCTTGCAATTTCAAATTAGGTTTGAATTCAGTAAGATCAATAGGAAATTTTGTGAGATAGAAAAAAGGGAGTACCGTTATTTAATTTGTTTCGGATGGATCTCCTCAGTAACCAAAGAAGTTTATTTTTCATTTTGTTTTAATTGGTTAAAAATAATATTTGGGTTATTACATGGGTATTATCGAGAGTGATAGAGACCTCTGGACCACCCTAATATACCTGGTATTAACTTGATGTAAATTGGGGGGGGGGGGTCTGTGCTCTAAGTCTCTGTAAGTGACGTACATCGAAGGTTCATTGTCAGTATTCAATTCGCAAGCAGCTCAAGTCACCAAGGAGCTTCTTAGCTCACACAGCAGAATGGTTCTCGATTTAAAGAAAGTGAGAAATTGGCGAATTTCATGGATTTTTTTTTTTCTCTCTAGAGACTTATTAGTCTATAAGATAGATAATATGAGTAATTTTTTCTATCTCATAAATCTCATATGTTTTTTTTTTTCTTTCAGAATTAGAACGCAAGATTTTTAAAATGAAAATTTAACTCCGTAATCATTGTGGTATACCTTAAGGGACAAATTGCATGGATAATAATTCTGCTAGAATACATGTTTCCTGCATAAGAAGACGGGTACCGGCCTTAATTGATCTCGTCTCAAGAAGCCCAAGCGACCAAAAAAAAACAAAAAAAAAAAAATTGCTAAATTTATTTCGTTAAACAGTAGTCGCCCATTTGATTAGTTCCAAGAATGCGCTAAAACTAGTAGGAAAATCTATGAGGTTAAAAGTCGTGATGTTGCAATGAAGGCTGCATTTCATGAGTAAAATCCTAAATGAGTGGCAGATTTAGGAGAATTCATTACTTAGATCGGCTAAAAAGAGATGCTCTTAGTTGGCATACAAGGATCTTGATTAACGCCTTCGTTATTCTAAGAACATTTTACGGTAAGATTTCAAAAAAATAATAATAAATAAATAAATAAAGATTGCACTGCAATTAGGGTAGTGCGATGTCGCGGTGAGGAATAATCTATAGAAGTGTTATGACTCTAATCGGAGTCATGGTCTCCCATTAAAAACTGTCTAATCCTTCAACTAGGACTTGAGACAAGAAGTCACAAACTGTAGTTTTTTCGGTTTCCCCTTTTCGAACAGGGAATTCTCAATTGCGTATTTATATCATCATGCATCATTATCAAAGTCTGCCACCTTTTTAATTTTGTTACAGGGATGCTGAAAAGTCCCCCCCCCCAAAAAAAACAAACTAAAATTCAAATACAAAACTAAAAAGATTTTAGTAAAAAAGTTCTAATTAATCGTACTAGAACTACGAGACTGCTTCTAATATATCATAATCAAAGGTTGCTTTTAGGTTAAAAAGTAGGAAAGTGAAAAAGAGGAAGGGATAAATTAAAAAAAAGGAGGGGGGGGGGGAGAAAGATCATTACCTGACTCGAGTCTTTCAGTGAAAGAAAAGCAGGACCTTGAATGTTCATATTACAGTCTGTCCTCCAATTCTTGCACAAGTTGTCCTTTATTGGAGATTAAGACCATTCACTGCAACGAACTCATAAATTGATAAATAGATAAATAAAAATAAAAATAAACAACTGGTCTTGCAGTTGAGTGGCTTTGCATTGTTAATTAGAATCCTGGGGGCGAGGTTAACGAAAGTTGTACTTGAATTCGTTTCAACAAATTTGTATGTTTTCGTCTCGTCATACGGACCCTGAGTAATGGGCTCCTAGGCCCATTACCAGCATTCATGCCTCAGGTTAGGCCCAGCTCTCGCCCCCTTATCTCGGCGTCGCCGGCTTGACTGGACCAACACTTCCGCCCGACTTTATACACTTCTCAACGGGGCCTCCACGCCGAGCAGAGTTGCAAATCAGATGGGCCCAGTAAAATCTTACTCACAAGTAGTCTTATATTCCAACACTACCGAGTATCAATTGTCTACTTTTCTGTTTGGTCTGCAAAGGAGATGACAAGTAGAGAGAAGCTGGAGTTCGAATCCTACCTCCCCCAGAAGAAGCACACGATCTCTACCAATAAGCCTAGACCGCTAGTCCTAACTCTGGGATTTCAAGAAAGCCATAAACCAAAAGAAAAAAAAAAAAAAAGGACCCATTTTGTAAGACATAAAATAGGTGTTTGTGTAACCTTCGACCTCAGTAGAGGAACCTCTAAAACATTTTAATTTTAAAGCTAGAGAAACTATACAAGTGGGATTAGGAAAAAGATTAACGTGACACGCACCATGATCTCTTCCTTGAACAAAAATCAGATGATCCGTCAGAACACTAACAGAATGTGTGCAACGAGGACAAAAAAATTTACACCACGGCTCGAAAAAAGTGCAACACAATAAAATTCAATCTTTATTGCACTTCGGGTTACTTAACCAGGTTGGAATAAGCGCGAATGGTATTTGCCATTTTCTCCCAAGAAAAAAATAAAATAAAATTCTCTACACAGCTCACTAAAATCATATCTTGTTTGCAGGGAGTACTGTGAATCGGATTGAAAAATCTCGATCAGTGGATATTTGTGATTGAATACACCTCATTGATTACGTATAGAACAAAAAAAAAAAAAAATCATTATGAGAAAATCTTTGAATACTGAGTAATTGTAGTTAAAAGTCCGCAACAATATTTTACACTTGAATCATCCCCAGGTAGCAAAAACCCTCGTTCAACAGCCACACACATATTATACATGTAGTCGAGCATGTTTCATGTTACAAAAGAATCTCATTTATGCCTAAATTTTGAGAATGTAAGCATTTTTTTATCTAACAATTCTCTTTTTCCCAACAGTCATTTCCCATAAGAATCTTCCTTCCGTGAAACATGGGCAAATTTCCAGCCCACACATCGCATAAAATCCGGGCCGAAGTGTCTTTTTGGTGCCAACTCACAAACATTTGCTGCTTTGTTCAAAACAAAAATATTTAGTTACCAATTCTCAAAATGATTATTAGCTCATAAGTCTGAGTTTTACATGGTGATTAAGGAACGGAAAGGCTGGACTTCAGTTCCCACACTGGCTATGCCAAGTCCATCGGCACCATTGTATGAATTGCAGGGGCATTGACTATTACCTTTTACAAAGGCCTGTCAATCACAAGCTTCCCATCTCTGAATACTTCAACAAACCAGTTTCTTATATCATTGCCATCAAACTGGGTCTTTGGAGGCATTTTCAGTGCAGCTGGTGCATTCAGCCTGGCAATATTATATGTTGTCCAGATAAAATGATTCCAGGTGACATCAGTTTCATACACTGATCAACTGATTCAGACTAAAAAATTACGCAGAATTAATCTTTGATGGAATATCCAGACTTGGGTCATTAGGCACCGTAACACTCATTGCTTGCATCTTTATCACAATGCTCTCTGCTGTAGTTTCTGTAACTGCAGAGACCCCAGTTCTTGGAGATTGAAGTCTGGCAAGGGGTTGAAGACTATAGGATTCTCAGCAGGCACATACATAATGCACATGCCTTTTCATAAGCTTTATTTTTGCAATGACTTATTGGCTGCGTAATCTGTTAGGCATTTTTTGTGGTGACAATTAGAAGTGTAGTTCATGCATGGGCATGCCACAAGAAAGGGACCTGTCTATGTGTCCATGTTTAAGCCACTTGGAATGGTCTTTGCAAGTTTCTTGGGGGTTAGTTTTCTTGGAGATGCTCTTTATACTGGAAGGTAACCATCCTCTGGAAAATGACATAAATGGTTCGAAGAATATATTTCCCCCATGATAATCAATCTTATACAAAAACGATAATACTGATATATTATTGTGGTTAAATTTTGTCATTCTACGGTTTGATTGGAGCAATTATAATTGGTGCTGGGTTTTATGCCGTAATGTGGGGGAAAGCAAATTAAAAGAAGATGGTTGATGACAAAGCAAAATTCTAGCTTTAAATCCTCTGTGAAAGCCCCGCTTATCCAGAAAAAAGACACAGCAATTTCAGAACGAACATGGGACTGATCCCAAAGGTATCGTTACTATATTTGGTTGAATGCAATGCAATGTAACCAATTAAAATTTTTAAATTGTATGAATTACATTTGATTAAGTTCTATTACATCGTATTAAAGGTAGCTCTTGGTATTAGGATCAAGTGTCTGTCATCATATTAAGAGTTTAAACTATTAGTTGTGACGTAATTTTATTTCTTTAAACTTTCTTAGAAATGCCGTGGACCTCGCTGACAATCTTCCACTCATGGTTAAGAGAAACTCGACTTTATGAAATAATTTTGATATTAATTGTTAAGATCAAGCGTTTGACATTATGCCAAAAGCTTAAGTTATTAGTTAATGTACAACTTTATTTCCTTAAACATTCTCATAATCACATCCAGCATTGAGAATTGCATTCATTACAGAAACTATGAGTCAGGCTATTAAACCCAGAGTCCATAGAAAATGTTGACGTATTTAGCCAACGGCATACCTGTAGTGTCAGGTCCTTCGATACTCTTGAAATTAATATATAATAAATTTTGGAATCTCACCCCCCCCAAAAAAAAAAAAAGTTTTTAGATTAACTACTTCATTGACAGAATATCAAAGTCTTTATAATTAAGAAGTTATGATTTCTAATGATAGAGCACCATGTAATCCAAGGTCATCATTCAGTTTTAAGTTTTGGATTGATTAGTTTAAACTTTAGCTGACAGACGCAACATTTTCCCAATGCCGAAAACATAATACCCTCGCAAATTAAATAAACCAGCAGATGCAGAAACTATAATAATACTATTAAATAATTATATGAATATTTATATTTTTATTAAACTAATAAATATCACATAATAATTATAAAAAAATACCCAATAGTATAAATACTGTGTATTAAATTGAACTTAACTAATATAACTCATATTAAAATTTTAATTAACTCAACAAAGACCACCGTCGTTTGATTGCCATTAGCTTGTGCTTCTCTTTTTCAAGAAATTAAATCCTTACTAACAAGAAAGTGTATTTTGGCTGAAGTTAACTCGCTTCGGGATTGTCTTCTATTGTTCTATGTACATGTTGGCTCCTCTTTTGTCTTTGCTTTTGTTTTGCGGACAATGACAGAAATATGGAGAACATCTTGGGAAAATGAACTTTCATTCATCAGTAGTGATCATACATTATTCTGATGATAAATTTAAAACACTTAATAAAATCAGCAATTAATAGTGATAATTATAAATACAAATATGCAAATAAAAAGTGTAAACACACATTTTAAAAAAAATATATAAAAATAAATGAATATAAAATATGCAACCATTGGTTAAATAAATTCATTCGAGTTAATATTTCACTTGTGTCAATTAGCATGCCAAATTCTTGCTTCTGTATAGTATAGCTACTAAAATTAATAGATCCTTGCTACGATACATTCAGTGAATGCTAGAGAGTGCCTCCGTACACTCATCTGCATGTTCTTGTTTTTAATAGCCACAGTTTCCTCGACTGAGTCCGCTGACCTTACCAACAAAAATTTACCTAACATTTGAGTGTTACCTTATGATTCAAAATGGCATTAAGGCTAAAAATTTAAAACCAATACCTTAGTTGAGAACTCAAAGGTTAAAAAAATAAAAATTAAAAAAAAAACCAGTTTAATTTGGTAATTTATTTCGTGTTGGCAATAGTATATTATAAATTGAAGAAATGATAGGCCTCGCCGGAAGGAGCTTCAGCCTGCCGTCAGGTCCTTTTCTTTTGTAGTTCATCATCAAATTTACTTAAGCGCGAATTATATAATAAAAATAATTTTTTATTTTTATAAATCTCATATTCTTCAAAATTAAAATTTTGAAATTCCAGATATCATGTTCAAATTTGGGGAGGAGAAGCTATTCTATCCGTAAGATTAATTTTTCTGGCTTTGCTTACCAATCAAGATAGTAGAAATGTCATTGGCTTCATAAGGTAATAATGTACTCATATTTATGGTCATTTGCTGCTTCATTTTTAATTGCTCAATTTGTATTAAACAATTGATAAATTCTATTATACATATAAAATTTTTAAGGTTTTCCTGAAACCTTCATCTAATCCCCGCGTGTTGGCACTTAACCGCTCATAACTTTTGGTTGCCTGAATGGTTATTTGGCAGGTATATAGTTCGAGGTTTGGATCTTCAGTTAGCTCTTAAACGTCAATGAGGATCAAATCATCATAAAAAATAAAAAAAAATAGAAGAAAAAAAATCTGGACATCTGTTATTTGCTTTGTCCATTTCTGATGATGATGATGATGATGATGCAATGCAACGAAAAATGTGGTGAGGGAAATATGATGATAAATACCAAAAAATTATCAATGAAACAAACAAATATAAAATGAAAGCTCCCTTTCAACGATCATCTAATTCATCTTCCATGATGATAATTGAAATGCAAATAATATTGGAGGGAGGGAGGGAACATTGCAGCTTGTATTTCCTTGTCAAGTAGAACAAAGCCCCCCCTCTCCCAAGGTAAGAAAGCAGCACCAACTTTTTCTTCCTTTGCTTTTCCTTTTTCTTTAAGTACATCTCTCTCTCTCTCTCTCTCTCTCTCTCTCTCTCTCTCTCTATGTGTTCCAGGTTGTTGGAAGACCTTGCAGTTGAGTACTCTACTAATCTACCTTCTACACTTGCTCAAAAAGTACGCATGAGAAGATTCCCAACCACTTGCTTTCAATTTGCCAATACACTATGCATTGTGTTCCCCATCTTCTTCAATGTAATTCTCCAAGTAGAAATCTGAAGTCAAGCAATCTTTTTCAAGTGATCACTAACGTCTAGAGATATCCTCTTATCAAATTTTCATGAAAAGAAGTCTCACCTTCCAATTGCTTCAAATAATACACTCCCTTTGAGTCTTTAAGTAAGAGGATAGAAATATTCAAGGAAGAGACATTATGCCGTTCGGATTGGTCTCGGCGTGGAACAAGCGCCGGAGAAGCAAGTCACAAGATCAGGAAGATCCCTGTACGTTGTTTTCTGTTTAGTTTGATCTTAGTTTGAGGAATTTCATTATCTTCATCGTGTGCTACTCACCCACCTATTGTTCAGGGGTTTACAAACCTGTTGAGTTTTGGCGACTTGAAGATCAAAGACCCCAACCGAAAAAACAACACCATGGATCATCAGTGTTCACTCTCAAGGAAATGGAAGAGGCAACTTGCTGTTTTAGCGATGAGAATTTGGTTGGAAAAGGAGGGTTCGGCCGAGTTTACAGGGGAAAACTGCGATCAGGAGAGGTATGTTAGAATGAATTTTTCTCTCCAACTTATCAAATATGCATAACCTCAATGCAGTTTTAGACAAAAGAATAAAGCAGTTCCCTCATCCTGGAAAATTAAAAAATGAAAAAACATGCGAGTTGCTTTTTTCTGCAATTTGAAGGTTGTAGCCATCAAGAAAATGGAATTACCGTCATTTAAAGAAGCCGAAGGAGAGAGAGAGTTTCGTGTTGAAGTCGATATCTTGAGCAGGCTCGACCACCCAAATCTGGTGTCTTTGATTGGATATTGTGCAGATGGGAAGCATAGGTTTCTTGTCTATGAATATCTGCCAAATGGGAATCTGCAAGATCGCCTAAATGGTTGGTGATCACTCAACTCTTATGATCATGACACACTCGTTGTATTGGCAAATTCAGTGATCTTCCACTATATTCTAGGAATTGGGGATGCAAAAATGAATTGGCCCTTAAGGCTCAAGGTGGCAATTGGAGCAGCAAGAGGACTTGCTTATCTCCATTCAAGTTCTGCAGTTGGAATACCAGTTGTCCACAGAGATTTTAAATCCACCAACGTTCTACTAAGTGCTAATTTTGAAGCAAAGGTAAAAACTTCAACGTGTCAATTTCGGATAGCTAGAAACATATCGACATAATCAGTACAAGTAACAATTCCTCAAATCTATCTATCCAAAGTACAAATGTCTTCTCTCTAACATAATGAGAGTCATCCAGCTAACTTCTATTCCTATGGCTCATCAGATATCTGATTTTGGGCTTGCAAAGTTCATGCCAGAGGGACAGGAGACATACGTGACTGCTAGAGTTCTTGGCACATTTGGCTATTTCGATCCTGAATATACATCGGTACGCATATGATTAATGTTCTTTCTCTGTTTCTCTATGAACTGTTTATACTCGAATGTACTTTGCTAAGTACTAACTCTGAAAATTCTTGAATTCTGTGCCTAAAAGCACATACTAGATCTAGGAAATAACACACTAACTAGTATGCAATTCCGCCAGCATACCATGGTCTAAAAAGAAGTATGCCTACCAGCATGCTCTAGTTTTTGATTCAGTTGAATAGGGGGAGGGGAATTTAACTATGGGTGAGGTTTGAGGCTTGAATCCCAGCTTTCACCCTGGTGAAAACGGCTAAAATTCTCACCCGCATGTTATAGTTTCAGAAGAATCGTGAACACCCTGTTCCCGCACCATTGGATCACATGCATGTGGTGTTTGTAGCTATAATTACAGTCATGGCAGTGTGGCCGATAGGTGGTGCGTGATAACACCCTCGAATCTTCTGTTGCCGTGCAGCCATCAGGTAACGATGGTATGAACGGCACCTAACAACTTCAAAAACTTACCCATTATTCTAAGATCACTAAACTCAACATCTTCCGTGTCAAGCTTACAGATACATGTTTTCCTAGTCCTCCAAGAAAACAATCAATGCACTAGTTAATGCAAGCAGCTTCTCTGTTCACCAACCGTAGAAGACATGTTCACAATTACTTTTGTTAATTTAAGAATGGTTGACATCTAGCAAACAGAAGAAAAGGATGACAAGAGATTTGAGTTTACACTCCTGATGGGATGATGGAGTTCCCAAGTTGAACCCAACAACTTTCACTCTCATGAACACTCATCTTGAATACCTGTTGTGCATTGCCCATCCAACATAAATAATTCAGAAGGGGGAAAAACGAAGAACAGAACAAAAAGGCTTTTACACATTTGCTACTCGAGTAGGCTTCAATTATAAAAATTGTACTTATGCAGGTGCTATCATCCAAATTTAAATCTTGGATGAAGCTTTCTCAACCAAAAACAATACAGAATTTAGAGAGAGAAAACTATTCCATGGAGAGGATTCAACATTTATACAATGAATTAAAAGGGAAATTTTAACCTTAAAATGAGAATTACTCTCACCATCATAGTAGGGGTCTATGCATACACGGATACCGCTTTTCCCACTTAATTTGAACAGCAAGTGAGATCTAAGTGGGAGTTTTTTCTTTTTGACAGACAGGGAAACTCACTTTACAAAGTGATGTCTATGCATTTGGAGTGGTTCTTCTAGAGCTTCTGACCGGACGTAGAGCCGTGGACCTAAACCAGGGACTGGCTGATCAAAACCTTGTGCTTCAGGCACAAAAAACTTCTTTTCCTTACATTCCTTCTCAATTTTTCAAAAACATCAACAGATCAACTCTTGAATTGATTGGGATAATAACAAATGAATGATTTTTTTTTTTTTTTCTCTTCAGGTTAGGCATATATTGAATGACCGGAAGAAATTACGAAAGGTTATCGATCCAGAAATCAGTCGGACTTCATACTCAATGGAATCTGTGGCCATGTTTGCAAACCTGGCCTCCCGATGTGTTCGCACTGAAAGCATTAAGAGACCCTCCATGGCTGAATGTATAAAAGAACTCCAATTGATTATATATACAAATTCAAAGCCTCTGGGTGTAGGAGCACATAGCTTCAAACTGATTAGTTGATGGATGATTTATCAACAAGTGGAATTGTTGTCAACAATAAAGATCCTTTACTTGTTATTGGAAACATGTTAATTTATTACAGTACCCAAACAAACAGACAAATAGAGGAAGAAGGCCCTGGTAATTTATTAGTTACAACCAGAAGAAATTCAAAAAAGGTCAAGAAGATTACTTTATGGTAAAGAACTCGAACCTTTGTAAGGGACTTAAACAGCGGGGGATCTACCCTTTGTCTAGCTTGACTGTTTTCTGTCCAATTTTTTCAATAGGTTTCTATATATTTTGTTTCATTCAAATGCAGCAACAAGTCATTTACCTTAGAATACATTATTAAAGCTATTTAATTATCATTTTTTCATTTTTGAAAATTTTCAACTGTCAATGCCATCCTTCCAGTTTGCTTTCCACAATCTAATAGGCTTCATATAACTAAATTCCCCTACCCCACCCTCTCAAACCCCATCCCACATTTCTTTCGAGATTAGGGGTACATTTGTGTGCAAGGATGTCTTTTCACTTACACATACATGTTGGTATTCATTTGAGTACAAAGGACGTGTAGATAAAGGATATTTCCAATGGAGATTACCTGTGACCCATGTTTTCATCATAAACATGAAAAATTACAAGCCAGGAGACACTGAAGTACGACATTGATTCACTGGCCAAATTCAGTCCACTTGAACAATCAACACAGATTGGTGAACACAGATTGGTGAGACCATATCTTGAAAGGCCTAGATCAAATTACAGATAGGGAATAAGAAAATTTTAACTAACAGGAACTACATTTAGATGTCTCCACACATCAAGTGGGAAAATCTTGGCAACTGACAAAATTAGTCATTAAATGGATGAACCGTGTGTGTGTGTGTAGAGAGAGAGAGAGAGAGAGAGAGAGAGAGAGAGAGAGAGAGAGATGATGATGATGATGATATTCAAATTCTCATCAAGTGACAAGTAGACAAGTGTATATTTACCTAAAAAATGTCACAACTTCTACATCTACAATTTTGATAGAGGTTCCACATCAGAATTTGAAATAACAGTTCCCGAAGTGTGGTTTACAGCAGAAAGCTTCTTGTACATCAAATGTTTGCGCCTCTGCAACATCAACAGGATCAAAATACTATCTGTCTTGACAATGTTGTAACCTGCTTTTATGTACATGTTGAATGGGGCTGAATCAATCATTCTGCAGTGCAGGTACACCTCCCCCTTGCAACTCATCATAGAAATTAGCTCCTCACTTGCCTTCAAAAGATTCCACCCAATACCCCTCCTGGATGTTACATAGGCACAAATTCAGATACCCAATCTTGAACAATAAATGGAAGAGAAATGCAACATGTTTTCAAAATAGGAATAAAACCTGTCTGTCATCGTCAAGATGTGGAAGTAAAAAAGCTGAATTAAGATTATGGCAGACACAGAATTGACACCAAGTAGAAATTATGTGGCCAGAACATAATACCTGCATAAAATGCATAACCCAGATATGTGGAATCCGAAGTTCTTAAATTGTTATGACACACATCCACTTCTTAAATTCCCCGGTAAATGATGTTATCGCCTTTCTTCAGCACTATAGTCCACTAAAGTGGTTATTTGTCTAGCCAGTTGACCTTAATTCTTGTTGATGTTGAATTATCAGGTTCTGATACTTATTTCAGCAATTCTGTATAAGCATCTCAATAATAGAGCATGATAAATTCAACCAGTAATGCACTACACGAAATAAATACAAATATCACTTCTAAATCCAAATGCCTCCCCGTAAACTATCCATCTTACTAGTCATCAACCTAAAACTTCCATGCTACAAAAGAACGATTAACAACATGGAATGAAACTTGGAACTTTCCACAAGCAACCGCTCAGTCTTACCTTATAACCAACCATTTATAACTCTTACTCCTAATGTCCAATTTCAGAATAGGAAACCAACAATGGCATAAGCCGTTCCAATTCACACTGTAGGACTGGAAAATGGTAAGATATACACAACCCTACTCTTTTTCACAAAGAGACTTCCCCGACTTGAACCCCGGGAACTTCAGGTTAGAATCGAGTAACCTTTACCATTATAACAAGACTTACCCTTCAAAACTAACAATGACATCTAATGAATAAACATACCTACGAAGCGCCTCCTTAACAGTCATGTTGCAAATGTAAGGAGAATTCTTTGGAGGAGTAGGCGTGGAAGGCGAAGCATTAGCACCCATCTTATCAAAACAAACCTCCACAGTCCCTGCCAACTCTTCCTCCTCCTCCTCCTCCTCCTCTTCTTCTTTCCCTCTATAAAATCCAACAAGTGTAACAGCATGTGGCATCACTGCCCTCCTCTCAATCAAGTACTGCTTCACCAAGAACTTCAGCAACGCCACATAACCAGCAGGCAAATACATGGACTCAGCAAATGACTCCCCCAGTAAAGTTACAGTCTTTTCCACCTCTTCTGGCCTCATTACCCGAACCCACATCGACCCATTTCTCAATTTTCCTTGATATCTAAAATCCTGCAGGATTTTAAGCTTTTCGAACTCTTCGTTGCTCAAAAACCTCCCCGGTTTGAACGAATCGTCGAGATATGAATAGGCAGAGGAAGTCCCTGTCGAGGAGGATTGTGAGGAAGAAGATGATATGAACCTGAGACGGCGACGTTTGTTAAAGAAAATAATTGGGTGTTTTGGGTTATTGCAAGGCGAGGCGACGAGGAAGGGTGATGTTTGGATGGGTCGTGGATCGGACGAGAAAGTGAGAGAAAATGAGAGCGCTGCAGCCATGTTTTTTAAGACTTTCTAAGAAGAGATAAACTAATGTATAAATGCAAATTTGGACATTAAACTTTCCATGTTTTCGATTTTTGCCCCACAACTTTAATTTTTATTAGTTCAGTTACCCAAGATGTTTTTTAGTTCTCTCTTTTGTGTTTTTTTTTTTTTTGTTGTTGTTGTTGTTGATAGAAGATGTTTTTAAGTTCTCGTTATTAAAATTTAAACGTGATTAATGTGACTTAGAGCCTAATTAAGGCGATTAGCAATTATGATTATGTTATTATAATCTATAACTTGTATTTCATGTAAATCAAATAACTAATTAATCTATATCTTTATATTATTCATATATATTTTGATTTGTACAACTACAATAATTAGATTTTTATTATTAAATTTTTGCAATTCAAATGCGTGACTTTCAAAATAATGGAGTAACCTTATGGCCACAATAAAAATCACTCTTTATTTACATTACGTATAATATATAGATATTTTTAATATATTAAATAAATTATTATGTAGTTTCGTTTGAGTGAGATAGTTTTTAGTCTTAATCCATACTCGACCTATGAGAAGTGGTTTTTGATTTTTTGTATCTACCTCAAAACTTAGCCTTAAAACTTTGGCAATTATGATGTTGATGCCCATTTTCCTCCGGGTCAATAATGAAGTATATATTAAATATAATTTTTCATTTAATTATAGTATATTTAGTTTTCTAATTGCTTATATCGATTACTTTATTTCTCATTTACTAGATGCCACTGTGTGAGAGACTAATTTCAAAAAAGATTACTAGCACCCTTTTTTTTTTTTTTTTGTTGTTGTTGTAATACGCAAGCTCATTGTGCGTAAGCCCTATACGAGCCTGGGTTTTCTGAGGTTCATGGGCTAGCTCGGCCAGAGCACTGGCCCTTAGTGCTAGCATATAGGCCCTATAGCCCTTACATGTTCATATACCTAGGTCAACCGTCCTGTCACCCTAAAAAACCCACCACAAGGCACAAGGCACAAGGCACAAGGCACGGCACCTTCGTCGGCCTATAAAGAGTAAAACTCATTCACAAGGTCGAACTCAGACTCTCGTGTTTTTTCTTTCCTTTTTATTTTTTTTTTCCTTATTTTCTCTTTTTGTTATTTTAAGTATCAAAATACTAACGTTGTACCCTGCGTTTGCACATTTTGCAGGTGCTCGGTTCGGGACACTTGCCTGGGAATTCATTTCTGTAGACAAGACCATTGTTGTCATTCATCTCATTCTATCTCTCGCTACATAACAAGGAGAGAAAAACAAAGGATTCGGGGTTGAAAGATGCAATGAGAAGATCCGTACATGTTAGCGCTTAAAGAATGCGTAGCTAGGGACTTGGAAAATTGAGAAGAGAAACTCAAGCCATATCCCATTGCTTTGGAAGCCAACCATTCTAAATCAGTTGGATATTATGGGATGTGGCCATCGATTTTTTTATTTATTTATTTTCTTTTATAGCGGATAAATGTTATACAGACATAAGTTTTTTTGATCCAATATGATGTAATAATATGCATTTCAATGATCATAATCACCTATTTAATGACTATAAATGCGCAACAATTATTCTAAAAGCATAATATTTAAAATAAATTCAACTACTTGCAAATACATATAATTAATATTAATAATCATACATGTATGCATTCTTTTGGATAAACAAAATATCTAATATAAAATACATCTAAATTATATTATTATAACCGTTAATTAAATATTTTTAATATTTTTTCATGCTCCCATCTTTTCATCAGATCCAACAATATCTCATTCCATGTATCTATGGCGCCTGGCAAGCACCAGTGCACACAATCATTGTGGACCCGCTCGGCTATGGCATTGGCAAAGGGAAATGGATACATGTATGGTCCCGGATGGCCGTCCGGCCGCAGTAACGATAATTTGGTGACATCTAATGCCTCCAATCTGAACCTCTTGATTTGTCTAGCATTCACCTTTGCAGCTTCCACTTCTTCTATCTCAAATTTCCTCATTTCTGCGTCCATTCCTTCAAGTGATTTCTCTCCCTCCATATAAGGCTTTGTTTTTGAACAAGCACCAAGCTTATCCCAATCACCCTCAAAATGGGAAGGCGAAAAAGTGGTCAAAACTACATCAATCCCGTTTCCAGTAATCCCTCTCCTTTCAACAATAGTCTCAATCGTGGTCTTTAAAGCCTTTCTCAGGACATCATAAAACCCAATTTCAGTGTAATTAAGGCCAGGGCAGTAGTGACAACCCAGAACATTATTATTACCCTCATAATACACACCTGGGAGGAGAAACCAATGCCCGAATGATAGCACAATCATGTCAAATCCATTCATCTCAGAAGCCCATTTTTCATCAACCTGATCCAAATACAACTTGTTGTGATTTGGACCAGAACTGGATTTTTCCACTCCTCTTACAAGAAAAGGGGACCAATAGATTGAAACATTAACATTGTGAGAATAAAAATGCCATCTGCGGAACTTGTTATCTTCCCCATCTCTATAAACAAGCTTGGGGGCAGAGTCAGTGGCCAGCATGCACAAAAGTGACTCCAGTTGGTTCCTAGCCATGGAGTCACCAATAAATGCTAAATGTTTGTTTCTAAGCAGATTAAGAAATTTATTGGGTTCAAACCTTGAGACCTTGCATTGCTGTGGTTTCCATCTCCAGTACAAATAATCCAGGTCAGGCCTGCCATGGCTCATACAATTCTGGCCTTCTTTGATTGTACCACAGGTGGTACCATTGTACAAAGGGACTCTCTTTTCACGAACCCATCTGCCATTTGTATAGTCACACGGAGTTTCATTAAAACTTTCCTCTCCTGCAATAAAGAACAAAAATCAAGAACCCTTTTTAGGTCCAAGCAACCAGGAATTTTAATTAACCAATAAAACTAAACCAACCCCCCCCCCAAAAAAAGAAGAAGAAGAAGAACAATTCTTTTTCAAGCTAATGCAAATATTTACCTATAGCAGAAGAAGAAACAGAGGAGGAGATGCGTGTGGGGTTGGAGTGAAGGAGTGGACAAGGGTAAAAATACAAGCGAAAGAGAAGCAAAGGAAGGATGGCAAAAATTGTGTAAGGAAGAACCCATTTGAAAGGGCTATTAGCCCCCATTTTCAAGTCTGCAAAAACAAAAAGCCTTCCCTTTTCTTCTCCACAAGTTAACTAAAACCAAGCTTTGGTTGTTTTTTTTTCGGTCTCTGGTCTCTTATCTAGTTTTTTGGGGTTTACATGTGCCGCGCAATGGAGTTTGGCCAAGTCTTTAGAGAGAGAGAGAGAGAGTGGGGGAGAGAGAGAGAGTGAGAGTCAAAATCACATCCAGAATCCCACTTTTCTACATGTGCATTCTTGGATTTCTACATGCTTTTCCGTTCGACCAATATTAAAACAAAGTTTCAAATAATTAGCGCATTTTAATATTAAAGCTAACAAGTCTTCAAGTGTGATTTTCTCTTTTTCTTTTTGGGTTTTAGTCCAATTTAAATTAAAAGCTTTACAAGGAACTAGTCTACCGCAACTAGGCCTTAAAAATCAAGTGCGCATAGTTAAGTTATAAGAATACATGAACTTTGTCAATTAATCTCTCAATTATTAAAATTTTATAAATTAAGCGTAAAATCTTAATTTTAAAATTTCTTATATACTTTTTATATTTTAAATAACAAGTTTGAGCAGTGAAATGCTACATTAATAATTTTCAAATTTATTTAAAAAGAATATTTTATTATAAAAAAATGAAATATCTCAATTATTAAGATTAAAATTAGCAAGCATGTGCCGATGGAATATATCTTAATAGTATTAAAGTAATTTTAAAGAGTTTCGGCTTTAAATTTTAACCTGAATTAATTAACGAAAAAAGAGTTTGCAAAGCCTTAAGAGCGAGGCTTCTTCCTAGACCCTGCCACCATCAGCGATCAGCACTCAGAAAATATGGGCAGATCAAGTAGGCTTTCCTCCTGAATTATGCTGCCATCAAAACTATGACCATTGCTTCTTTGATGCTTAGATTCAAGTAGCTCTCCAGGCTAGCAAAAGCACTTGCGCTTCTTCGCTCAAGACCTGTTACCTGATCAAAAATGGGAGAAGTGAGACGCTTGTGAGGCAGTCAGGTTGCCAATTCTCCCACTCAATCGTAAAAGTCACCATACAAATCGGCATCACGAGAAATAATGCAACTATTATTGACGGAAATTTAAAATATCTTTTGAAAATATTGAACATGTGACCACACTCAATTGTAGTCAGGTTTTAAAGTTTCAGCGTCTGATGGAGATCGAAATGCACATGGTTCCACCGCGAGTGGGTCAAATACTGAAGATGAGGTTTGAATTTTGAACTCTAAGTTCAACAATTGGGCTCACGGGGTCTGTAAAGTTGCAATGGATTTAAAGCTATAATGGGGGTAAAGCTGTAATGGGGACAGTATCTCAGTGTTAAATGCAATTTTTAAAATATCTGAAGAAATAAAGCTATACTTTAATTAATAACTTTATATATATATATATATATATATATATATAGTAGGCTGACAGAGAAACTTGATCTAATATTATGGAAATAGATATATTACTAAAGATAAAAAAAATTTTGAGCATAACCCTACTAAAGAGAGTCTGCCTTAGCAACAAAATTATGGGAGAGATGAGTAACAGATCAGCCATTTCGCACAATTTACCAAAAGGGAATTGAATCAACTGAGCATTTGACATTCTTTTGTGATCATGCTAGGGTTTAATGATTCCCAGACAACTTGGACTATTCACCCAGCCGGATAGGTTTTGTGTCCTCTGAAAACTGGTTGTGATAATTAATAGAATCCTTCAAAAAGTCAAGGAGAAAATGAACTCGTTAACCAGTGTATATATATATGTGCTGGAAAATTTGGAAAGTCATGAATAAATTTCATTTCGATTATTAGGCTAAGGCTTACTTTAACCCAAGGCTAACTAATTTATGGATTGAGAACTTGCTCCATCTTCATAATTAGGTTATATACAAAGTTGTCAAAATTTCAGTTAATTAAATTGAATTTTTAAAATTAAAATTAAACCAAAATTTTTTGATTTAATTTCTAGTAATTGAAATAAAATTTAAAAAAAACTCTAAAATTATAATTTAAATATAAAGAATATTTCTTTTAGAATATTTCTTTTATATATATATATATATATATATATATATATATATGATAGTATTTCAGTTTGATTTGATTAGTTAAGATTTTTAATATAAAAAATTAAAAATTTAATTTATTTTAGTTTAATTAACTAAAATTATAATTTTATTTTATTTATTTATTAAAATATTTTATTTTTTTAAATACCCTTATGTGTATTTATCTAATATCAACAATGTGATCTTATTATTATAAATTTTTATATAATTTTTTAAAAAATATATATTATAAATATATTAATTATTATATTTATAAATTAAAAATAAAAATTATTTATTATTATTATCGATTAATCTTTTCTTTTATATCGTTCAAGATTGTTGAATTTAAATATGTATTTCTCATTTTTAATTTTAATATTAATTAATTTAAAATTTTATTATTATATATTTAAATATTAAAATTATTTTTATTAAAATAAATTATAGTATAAAATTTAAATTTAAATAAATATAAAAAAATATATTAAATTATTAATTAAATTATCATTCTAAACGATGATAAGTAAAAAATATTCATTATACCAGCTTATTTATTTATTGTCTACTTGCCTTCCTCGCAAATTAGCATTGTTGTGTTTTTTCTTTTTGGGGGAAAAGGGGGGAGGAACCAAATCCACCACAGAGCTGTAGATCGAAACTTCCATGGGGCAAGCCGAAGGGTCCCCTTAATCCTAAAACATAACCATTCGAGGGTCAATCATCGAAGTGTATAGGTACGTTGCACCGGACAAGGGTTGGGCTTGCTTTGGAGAAAGAAAAGAAGATGGACGTAGCAGGCGTGACTCCTAAGCGATGGCCAGCTATAAGCTAGAGAAGCAGCGAATGAAATTGCAAGGTAGTATGGACCACTTTTCTAACTAATTTTGCTTCCCACTCTGGATGCTCCCCACTCAGGGATTGAAAGGGCCATATGGGGCACACTTCAGATGTAGTGAAAAGCAATAACCAAAGATCCTTTATTTTTTTTATTATTATTTTACTTCTATTTTTATTTTTTGTGGTGGAAGGGGTTTCTTAAATAAATAGAGTTGGTGAAGTGTCTCTCTGGATATGCAATTCCTCGGGGGACATCTAGACATCTAGAACTGTGTCATAAAACTATTGTAATTTGTGCATCAGTTTCCATGGAAAAGAATCAATGGTGTCTTGGCATTACTGGCTCACTCTGAACTGCTCTCGTTGTTGGAGTAACGTACAACACATGCCTGTATTTTAACCTTTTGTTTATAACTCCGTGGCTCGTAACTCGTTAGGGTCCTTACAGAGCCACTCTTGAAGGTATCCAGTCCCCTGGATGTCTGGCCAACAAAGGTTCAAAATTTTCTCTTCTTCAGCCATTTCTGTGCCTCGGGCCCTTGATTCATTTCCCTGGACAGGAAAAAACTACCCTTCTTCTTTTAAGCAACATTTCCAGGAAATTAAATATTTGAATAAACGCTCTCTCCTCTTCGTTTAAATTCTGTTTACTCGGCTAAGGGCTTCAGGTCAATAGCTATTGTCGTTTGAGTATATATTGACAAATGAGGCGTGTAAAGCTGCGTTATACAAATATTTTATAGCACGGCTACGCGATGATGGGCCAATTGCGAGCACTGGGGCAACTTTCTTATGCGCTCAAAACTTGGGAAAATTGATGCAACAAACATTTTGGTTTGAAAGAGGAAAGCTTTTAGCTTTCTCACTCCGAATCTCCGGGTTCCCATAAAGCAAAACGACGTCAAATCGTGGATAAGATGATCCGAAGTGACTGATAATTTCGCTGCCTATAATTTGAAGGAAGGCAGATGGAGAAACTTAGCTGCCTCCGATGGTGAAACGGCGGAGCTCTGTCTGGGTGAAATCGTATTCGCGTATGTTCTCATCGACAAAAGAAGTCTGTTAATTTTTCTGTAAACGAACGGATCCTCAATCAAAGAATTTGATTGCAAACACCACATGATTTAGTTTGACATGCAGATGGAAAATGTGGAAACGTGTCGAATACTCACAGCGGTAAGTAAATGTTGGTTTACGATTGCGACACTTGGAAGAGGAAAGGCTTTGGTCTGCCTTCGGTACCATTGTCAAACCTTTAATTATGGCCGACTGAAATTGGGGCAGACGTTTATGACTTTGTATTTTTATGGAGAACAGCTAAGCTACCGAATTCTCGTAAGAAAACACTTACTAGATATAGACGTCAACTGACACAGTTAGATACAAATAATAAAACTATGCATAAAGCATCATAAAATTTATAACAGTACATAAAAATGAGTTGATAAAAATACAAAAACTAGAGATATTATATTTTTTTATCAACTGTTGATAACTCTGTTCATCACATCTCTATTTGTGTAGGTGCTTCGATTTTTTTTTATTTTTGTCAATCAAGAAATCAAGTAAATCGTGAATTATATATATATATATATATATATAATTTTTTTCTCATTGTCATAAATAATATAGTTTTTTCTTAAAATTAGAAGTCGAGAAGATACAAAATGGCTACCGAAGCTGTGGGATGTAAATTTCTCAAACACATGGACTTTGGACAAATGGACACTAACATATCGATGATTGACAAACCCAATCCAAAATGATAGCAAAATTAATTGGGCCCTGTGGGCTCGGATCAACCCCCAATAGTGCACAACTCCCATGCCAAAATTAACCAGAAAAAAAAAAAAGAAAAAAGGGTTGAAGACAAAAATAGAATCAAAAGGACGACCAGAGAGGCAGAGAGCCATAGCCATGGAAGGCAGCAACAACAACAGCAGCAGCGGGGACTTTGCAGTGGGTTGTTTCCTCTCCATCAAAACCACTTTGGGTGACGAATTCGATGGCCAAGTCATCACCTTTGACCGCCTCTCTAACATCCTCGTACTTCATATCCTTTGCTCTTGTCTTGTCCTCCTCATCTCTTTTCCTTTTCCTTCTTTTAATGTTCTTTTTTGGAGGTGCCCATAATGCTTTTTGCTTTTTCATCTTCAAAGCAATATTGTGTTTTGTATTTTCTTAACTTAGTTGTGTTACAAGAGGGGTCGAAACCTGGTCCTAAGAGGAACGTAAGGTTTTTGAAAGCTAACTATATAAAGGAGTTTACTTTTCTGGGTCGAGCTGAGGACCCAATAGACATCAAGAAGTGTTACATCGACCTCCGTGGCCTTCAAGCCACAGAGGAATTGGCCTTGAGGTGAATTTTTTCCAATTGGATATATTTGGGGTTTGTGTTTTTCCTTGTGATCAAATGTTTTGGATGGTCTTCTTAAGGAGGTGGATTTGGTTTTGCAGGCAAGCAGAAGTTGAGACTGATAGGATTGGTGTTGGCGTTACTGCTGAGGCACAGAGCATATTTGATGCCTTATCTAAAACGTAATTGTTGATTCTTTTACCTTTCATTGTCTTGTTTTGCAATATGTGGTTCCTTGATTGACTTCACTTAGTTGAATTATATTTTTCAAGAAAAAGGATGTTCTTTTAGTAATACTAATTATAGAGTGATGGCTTTGGCTTGGGATATGAAAAGAAAGGTGCTTACTTGATTAGTGTTTTTATCCGGAGTAATAACGGTAGAAGTCACACATTTAGTTGAACTAGGTCTGTTGTTGAATGTTGCCAAACTGTTTTAATTTGCATTTTCTGGGTTGCATGAACATGAAGCTTTATGCCTGCTTTTACTTGGAGAAGATGCCAAAGGCTCAAAATTGATCAAGCATTGAAATGCTAAACTTTATACAGCATAATGGATGCATATGCTTGTTTAATAATGTAGTGGGGAAGGGAAGGGCAAGAAATGAATTGCATGTTGAAATGCTAGCAAATGTTAATGGCTTTATGAAGATGGGAAGTACTAGCATTACAAAAATCTTCGATGGTTCTAACTTGTAAGTTAATGAGTGGTTTCTAATTTTGTGCATATTTCTGATAGTTACCTCATATAATATTCAAAGGGATAGGATTTGTTGTAATTGGAATTTTAAAATTGTAGACATACATTTTCTTTTTGAGGAACAAAATTGTAGACCTACATTGAAATGTGGGTTGTTCAGATTTCAATACAATTGGGTGGAAATTTTCTTCAGATTGTAAACTGATTTTCTAACAGTTAATGATGTTAATTTACTATATGATATGATTGGGTGGCATAATGTTGATGGTTTGAAGAACTGCAAGTTTTCTGGTACAACAACCAAAAAAGGGAATGTAACATTTTATATGACTGTTTTAATGAGTGGGAGAAAAAGCTGGTGGAGTTGGGGATTTCTAATGGTTTATGATCTTTAAGCTTCAAAAGGAAAGGGGGAATTATGGGGCTGCGGCCTGCAGGGGCTGCTGTTACCGTAAGCCAAATGATACTGATGGGCATTAATTGGAGCAGCCTTGGGAGAGTGGACATAAGAGAAGAAAAGAACAAACATCTTGAGAGGGACTTGGCACCCTCCTGTTTAGTTCCAGAAAGCAAAGTGATTCTCAAGACTTTCAAAATTGTAACAAAATAATAGATATCTGTAGACATATATGGCATGTTTATTTTCCTAATGGTATTTGGATGTCAGTGGCCAGGAATTTCTGCTAAAAATTGGCGGATGTGTTCTAGTTGCTAGCCAAATTCCATGGTCTGGTCAAGTGTGATAGCATGTATTCTGTTTGAGCTTTTTATTAGTCCCTTATAATGCACAATTCAAGTTGTTGGTTCTTTATGCCCATGTGGTTGGTCAACTAAGATTTCATAGCATTGTATAATTTAAATTGTTAAACTGTATTGGTATGTACAATTATATGCAATCTGCCAATTACTAAAAGGGCATTCCAGTGCACTAGATTCCCACACTAAATCATATTTGTAAGTATGAATTATTTTGGCTGATGTTAACTTATAAGACCAGGCTCCCAGTCCGTTGGGACAAGGCGGTCATAGTTGTGATGAATGAAGTACGTGTTAGTAGCCCATATCTCCCCGAAAGTGTTAGCGGAGGAACTGCTGCTGCTAATGACCGGGTGAAGAAAGTGGTAAGACCCTTTACTGAATGTCAAAATTTGTATGTTGGATTTTCCAGGAAATTTTGGCCATGTGTAATAGTTGTGTTCCCATCCTTTCTAGCTTGAATTTGAGAGGAAGAGGTTGCAAGCTTGTGGGACCAGTCAGTGATGATTTTGCTTTTGATCCTATGACCGTTGGAGAAAGCATCTTGATGAATTCATTTTTGTGGGCGTGCTGCTTGTACCTTAACTTGGTCTGAGAAAACAATGTTTTGGTGTGCTCAGATGCTTGAAAATTACACTACTGAAGGAATCTGGGTTTCACATGGAGATCAATTATGGCGATTCTTTTGCTGTGCTATGTGCAGGCATTTAATTGCAGTTCGGTGCAACTGGTGCAAAGTTGGGGCAATTTACCTGGATTTCTTAGCTATTTTAAGTTTAATCAAGTTTGTTGTCCTGTACTTACTAACTTAGTAAGGCCGAATGTCCAATGAATTTGGTAGCTAGTTTAATAAACTAAACGCAGAATGGTGGAAGAGAAGGTACACTTGTTGTTACAGAATCTTCATTGATCTACTTATGGGTCGTTTTCCCATTATTGAGTCACGTTTTCGTTTGTTGGTTGGTCGAGACGTGAACATTGCCTCTGCCCTCTGTGGGTCTGTGTTATGCAACTTTACTGGAATGTAGATACAGAAAGGGCTGCTATCTGTGTGGAATTGCAATGTTATTTTGCAATTTTATTAATAAGCTTGAGCTTTTGTACCGACTGTTCAAGAAAATCCTTGGTTGATAGTTGATATACCAACATACTTTCCTGGCAGGTCTGAGTTCTTTCCCATTTGCCCTTTTGATAGAGATTGCGCGGTTCCCCCTCCAAAGTCTCAGTGGTGAACTTAGAGGGTAAAAATATAAGAAGCCTTCTCTTTTTCTATCACGTCTTCTCTCCACGAACATGTACAATGTGCATGTAGATCAACGGTACATAGAATCACTAGTTAAACAATGTGCCGAAGAGCGATGTTGAGTGACTCGCGGACGGGCTCTTTCGTTGTGGATGAGAATTGGGTTCATCTGCAGACGCAGAGGGCTCTTGTAGACATTTGGGAGATAGCGGGCTTGCTGGCCCAAAGACACGAGGCTGTGACGGGCTACTGCCCACAATTTCTAGTGGGATTTTTCTTCTCTTCCTCTCTCTGGTCCCCCCAACTCTCAACTTGATTCTTTTCTTGCACTTGGGAGTTCAATAAAAAGGTTTAAAATGGTGGGACCACACATTTGTAAACAAATTTTAGCTTTAAGGAGGAACATGATTCGCTGTCAAGTGCTCGAGACAAAGCAACAAGTCCTATATATGCATACATTTTTTTTTTTTCTTTTTGTAACCTTTAAGAAGGCATAGAAACATGGGGAGGGAGAATTTAAGCGGACAAAGGATCCCAGTTAGTTACAAAAATTGGTGATCGCTACTCTAACACAGCTGACTACAAATCCTACGCACTATGCTATAAGCCATCGCATCCATCCGTCCCATCTAAGTATTTGGCCATATGCCCATTGCTACGTTACTTCATTGCTCAGAGGGTCTAGACCTTAGGTTGGGTGTTGCATGAAATGACTATACATTAACAAGCGCGAAAAAGATCCTATGGCCTATAGGCTACAAGCTACGTGACTTCTTTTCTTCTTCCCTTCTCTTTGAAATTAAAATGCAAACCCAAAATGGTACCTCTGATACGCATAGGTTTTGCATGCATAGTAGACTATACAACACGTCAAAAAATGAAAGAATTTTTCTTTTTTTTTTTTTTTTTGTGCCCAACTGACACATTAAATACCAGAAAAAATTGTAGTGTCCCACAGCATTTCCATATACCAGTCCTTGGGTATATTTGAATATCTATTTTTATCGATTATTTGATATTTCATTGGCAGATGAAGGACCCCATCGAAATGCAGCCGAAAGCGACCTAACGCAATAAAAATAAGAACTAATCACGTTATATGATCATATAAATAAATAAAGTCGAATAAAATTTTTTTTTATTATTTTATTATGCTAATTATATTGTTTAATATAGGTTATTACGCCTAATTTTGTTTTTGGACAAAATAGATTTAATTTGTGATTTATAACCACTTGATCTTCTTGATGTATAAAATGCGAGAATTACGGATGTCCACTCCAATCTCCCATTAATTTATTTTGAACCCGTCAATCGGAGCGGGCTAGGGAGGGTCCTCTCGGGTGCCATCCCTGGTCCCGGCGACAAATTGTACACTAGAGCCAAGGAATGCACGGGGGGGAGCAATTTTGGGTCTGACTTCTGAGCCACAAGAGTTCAGAGATGGATTCCACCGGAAGACACGTCCATTGACAGCACGGTACCCGTAGCCATTGTCAAGCCAAAAAAAAAAAGACAACAGATAGACAGAACGGGAAGTGGGTTTGTGTATACATTGGACAATACTTGAAGGGAAAAAGGACTATTCACTCTCAGTCCCCGGCGGCTGGGAAATCAAATCCCAAGCAAAGCAAAAGGCAGACCGTATAAAAAACGATCGTATTTTCATGTGTTTCGCTTCATTATCAAGAAAAGTAATCATGCAGACACCCTTTTTATTTTTTTCTGACTTACTCGTCGTAACAGAAGAAAAACCTCAAATTAAGTTATTGGTTACCAGAAAGATTGTACAAAACTGATGCAAAAATTAGCCAACTTTCCCTCTGTCTTGCAGTTTTTAATGCTATGCATAGCATTGGTCTCCGAGAGTCTCTCTGGGTTGTTAGTATCAATGTATGTCCGGGAGAGAGAATTTTTAGATGGATTGGACATAGGGATTGTGCGTGGATCCACGTCCTAACTTTAGTTAGGATGAGTTCATACCGTTAGTATTTATTGATACGAACTTACTTTTAATTTCTGTATCTAATTTTGGTATTTTAAGTAATTTTTCTTTTTTAAAGGTTGCATATTTAAATGGAGAAAAAGGGGAAGTTATGGTAGTGACAGTAGTAAGGGTGACTTTGGAGAAGATGCTTTTATGCAATGCAAGCTTTATCTTTACGTGATTGAAGAAAAAGAGACCCACATTAACAAAATAGCAGTACTAAATTCTAAAGCAATGCAAAGGTGGACTGAGAGAGAAAGATAGAGATTCCTGTTGGTTGCAGAGGGGTACTTTTGGTGTCTTTCACACTTTTGATGCTCCCATCCCATCTCTCCTTTCGCTTTTCGTTTTTGGGCTTCTCCACATTTATGTTTAGCAGGCCTCTCTTTATTCTTATCTCTCAAAAAAAAAAAAAAGGTTAGGAAGACACAAACCTGGACACGAAATGGACACCCTCTTCTCCATTAAGTTGTTCTTCATTGTTATCTTTGTATACGCATACACTGTAAAGCGTGCGACTTTTTGTCACTTTAATGTGCCTGCCTTTTGATTCTCCTTCCAAGCTCTAAACTTGCCTTTCTTTTACTGTTACTTCTCGTGTTTTGGTTATTCTTTTCCAATCTTTGGACTTTGCCACCAGTTTATGCACCTTTCATTTTAGTAGTTATTCATTCTTTCCATGTCGGGTAGTTTGAGAAATTTGGGATTTGGGTTTTGCATGGAGATTTTGGTTTTTTAGGGTGGGAAGACTAAAAGAGTTTAAAAGGAATTTCTAGGAAAAGAGGAAAAGCTAGGAACAAGGGGAGAGACAGACAGAACATGGCAGGAAGAGGAGGAGCTGCTGCGCCGCCACCAAAGCAAGAGGAATTGCAGCCACATCCAGCCAAGGATCAGCTGCCAAATATCGCTTACTGTATTACAAGTCCTCCTCCTTGGCGTCAGTTCCTCATTTCTCTCTCTATCTTTATTATTTCCAACGTTTCATTGCGTGTCTTTATTCCTGCTTTAATTCTCTGGTGGATGCTTCAAGTTGTATCTTCAGTTCTCGAGTATTAATGCTTCCTGTTTACAATTTTTTCTTTTACTTATTTACTTCAGGGTTGAATGTGCTCTAAAAATCACTGTTTATGTCATTTCATTTTGTGATTGTTTGCTGTCATTGGACTGTAAGGGGAACCATTTGTTTAGAGTGTGAAACAATGGTATCCTGTTTTCTACTTTATTGTATTCATAGTTGTTATGCATTGCGAGGGAATTAACTTGAATATCAATTATATTTATAATCCAAGCAACATTTCCTCCTTAATTCGATGAATTGATATATGGGGTTGTTTGTAAAATGCAGCTGAAGCGATTCTGCTTGGCTTCCAGCACTACTTGGTGATGCTTGGTACAACAGTGCTTATACCCACCACTCTAGTTTCTCAGATGGGAGGAGGAAATGTAAGACTTAATGCTCAAAGAGTGTAGAATTCGATGTTCAGTGTTATGGGAATGAATCTTCTTCTTTTTTTTTTTGAACTTCATTACATGGACTTGTAAATTTTAACACAAAATATACTCAGATTCATATTGTATGATTATGATTATTAGTTGTAATTTTATCATTAATTGTGATCATTTATCAAAAGCCTAAAAATGTGAAACCTTGCAGAATGAAAAGGCGAAGATGATCCAGACTTTACAATTTGTGGCTGGAATTAACACATTGTTCCAAACAATGTTTGGTACCCGCCTACCTGCAGTAATTGGAGGTTCCTACACCTATTTGCCAACTACCATTTCAATCGTTTTGGCTGGTCGATACAGCGACCTTGTGAATCCTGTGGAGGTTGCTTCACAAAAACAACTCTTGTTTAGATACCGCCTTCATTAATTTTTACACAGCCCATGATACACAAGTAACTAGTGATTTTCGTGCAGAAATTCGAGAAGATAATGCGTGGAATCCAAGGTTCCCTCATTGTCGCCTCAACTCTTCAAATTGTTATTGGATTCAGTGGCCTTTGGCGTAATGTTGCAAGGTTTAGTTATTCTGCTTCGTTAATTTGATCATTTTAACTTCGAGGATTTATGCCAAATATGTAATTAGCACCTATAGGTTGAATCTAAATTAGAGAATAACAATAATATTATCTTAAATTTAAATTTAATTAAAATCAATTATATAAATTATTATTATTATTTTATTTTATTATAAATTTAATTTAATTTAAATTTTAAATTTTATAAATTATTCTCAATTAAAAAAATTTAAATTAATTAAAATTATTATCTTTCTCTCTTCTATATCAAGATTTGTTTACTCTTTCAAATTGGGGTATTTGCAAATTCCCATTTGACATATCTAAACTAATAAAAATGTTACTTTCAATTTATTTCTAATTTAATGAATATTATATTTACTTTATTTCATATATTTTCATCTCTATTCAGCCATTCCTACAGTAACGACGAAACCATTCAAGATTTTTTATCTCAATTACACTCTTATTTTGAGCTCATATTTCTTTACAGCCAAACACTCACTAACATACAGTAGGGCGTTAAATATGTTTGTCAGTTCTAATTTCTTGCCTTTTATTGCTTTGGCAGGTTCTCGAGTCCATTGTCTACTGTTCCTTTGGTGGCTCTATCCGGTTTTGGGCTGTATGAATTTGGTTTTCCTCTGGTAAGCATTTGATTTTCCCCTTCCAAAACTGCATCTTCTGTTGCTATTTATCATTGACAACACCTTTGGGCTTCTTAGCTTGCAAAATGTGTGGAGATTGGGCTGCCGCAGATCATCCTTCTAGTAATTTTCTCACAGGTACATGCAACATTGTGTTGCTATTATATTTGATCCTAAATGGAAATTTTTTATACAGCATGGTAATGTTCGCAAACTTTGCAGTATATACCCCACATGATACAAGGAGAAAGGACTGTTTTTAACCGCTTTGCTGTTATATTCTCGGTGATCATTGTGTGGATATACGCCCACCTGCTCACCGTTGGCGGGGCATATAAGAATTCAGGACCTAAAACCCAAATAAGCTGCCGAACTGACCGTGCAGGAATTTTAGGCTCTGCTCCATGGTGAGTTTCTCGTAGGATTTCTTTCTAACCAAATATACACCTAAAAATCATGTAATGCTGATTCATCATATGTACGGGGACTGCATGTTTTCATTTGGCTGTGGTCACTAGTCGCATAAGGAGCATTGCTGCTAAGGCTTGTTATATGATACTTTTAGCATCTTCTAAAGGTTCCATTTGATTTTCAATATTTGTCGCTTACGAGTTTCATTGCTGTTTTGCAACATTGTTATCTGCAGGATAAGAGTTCCCTATCCTTTTCAATGGGGAGCTCCAACTTTTGATGCTGGAGAGGCTTTCGCAATGATGATGGCTTCATTTGTTTCTCTCGTGGAGGTTTGCTTGCTTTTGTTCTATGACTTCGATGCATTAATAAATACGACTTAGTTCCTACTTAATTCGTTAGCCATAATTTTCATGTTGCTTATGATTATAGTGCCGGTATAGAATCAAGCATGCGTATACATTCATGAGTTTTGACCTGTTCCGAGCACCATCTAAAGCCAATTTCTAACAGTTACAACCCTCATCTTTTAACGACTTTATTATGCCTAGCTTTACCAAATGTATGCATGTCAGATGCTTACTGTTCTGGAGTGCAAAATTACATTCACTTATGATCCGCTGGATATTTTACTTGTTTTTAATACAATCTCCATAACCAAGCAGTCCACTGGTGCCTTCATTGCTGTGTCGAGGTATGCTAGTGCAACTCCAATACCACCTTCAGTCCTTAGCCGTGGCGTTGGTTGGCAGGTACATGCCTTAATAGTTGCTTATTCTATGTTTTGTGCCTGTGTTGGTAGAATGCTACTTCTATGCATACCTGAAGAAAAGATGGGGGATATAATTCCGTATGAATCACATTTGTGCAGAGCAGTCCACTGTAATAACTGGCGCTATTCCAGTACGTGGACATGGCCAAATTTTGTAACGGAACACATGAACAATAGTAATTCACTGGATTGCCTGCAAAATATCACTGTTTCTCTTCATCGCAATTCTAATTATCCAGTTGACTTAGCACTTTTGATAAAAGATTTTAAGTTTCTGCTTCATCGTAAAAATCAAATATTTTCTTCTGTCATAATCTTAGGGAGTTGGAATTCTATTCTCTGGCATATTTGGAACTGGGAGTGCATCATCAGTCTCTGTGTAAGATATCTCAGTGAAATCTTCTAATTCTTTTCTTAACATTAGCTAATTTAATTTGTATCAAATTACCCCCTTCATAGTTCCTTGGAAATTTTATTCAAACGGACAAGTATTCATTCAATTGCAGTGAAAATGCTGGCTTGTTGGCACTGACACGCGTTGGCAGCCGAAGGGTTGTTCAAATATCGGCAGGCTTCATGATTTTCTTTTCTATTCTTGGTGAGTGAATTTAAAGCAGATGTGGTTACTCAAGCTATTGAGTGGACTTGACTATTTACCCCAATAGGCTCTGATCTTATACTATCTTTCAAAATCCATTCAATTGAAACTTTAGCCTTTTAGATGAGACCCCAAAATAGACTCATATGTAATCTCTAACAATTCGCATGCTTTGTTATTCAGGAAAATTCGGAGCTGTTTTTGCTTCAATTCCAGCTCCAATTGTTGCAGCTCTGTACTGCCTGTTCTTTGCTTATGTTGGTATGCCCTCTCAAGTCGTAGAAACCTTTGTTACTTCTCAAAAACTGTTATTATCCCTTATCCAGCACAAGGCTGAGTAATGCAATGTCTTTTGATACACGTGAACAGGTTCAGCAGGTCTCAGTTTCCTTCAGTTCTGCAACTTAAACAGCTTCAGAACAAAGTTTATACTTGGCTTCTCAGTGTTCATGGGACTATCGATACCACAGTACTTCAACGAGTATACAGCAATCAATGGTTACGGACCCGTCCACACCAACGCAAGATGGGTATCCGACTCTGCCTTCTCTGTGCACTTTACCTTAATAAGCTATTTTAATTCAAGTTTTAGTCCCCTTGATAGGAAACCTTTCGTTTTGGCAGTTCAATGACATGGTAAATGTGCCATTCTCATCGGAAGCTTTCGTTGCTGGCCTGTTGGCTCTCTTCTTGGACGTGACATTGCACCGGAAAGACAATGCAACCAGGAAAGACAGAGGAATGCATTGGTGGGACAAGTTCCGTTCATTCAAGACAGACACGAGGAGTGAAGAATTCTATTCCTTGCCTTTCAATCTTAACAAGTTCTTCCCACCCGTGTGAACATCTTAAATAATTTTTTTTTCTCAGTTGTAAGCTCATGTTATGCTTACAGTTACCTCACCGTGAGTGCCATAACATTGATTCTCCTCCCTCCCACTTCTTCAATCAGTCTTGTCACCTTACAAAAGAAAAGAAAAAGCTTTCATTAATGTAAGCTTTTATTTCTCTACATTTCATCTCTCATTTCTCTTGGTGCTGTATATACTTTAGAGAGCAGAGAAGATAGAGACCTCCCTTGTACCTAAAAAAAAGCCAAAAATTGTCTCAATTACCTTAACCAAGCCAGGTTGAGACATAAATAACTATGTATACATATCAATTGGTTTTAGCTGATAAAATTTATTGGCATCCTCTGGTGAGACTTGGGATCGAGTCTTACCTAATTTATGAGCGGAAGAATGGTTACGCATGTTGTATAGTTCAAGTTAACTTGCAACAGCTTGACCCAAGAACCAAAGTTTAACGCTTGGTATTACGGACATAAAATTTTTTTTTTAAAAAAAAAAAAAACCCAAAAATGTATAGCTGGTGAAACCTTCTCATAACACCTTACCAAGACGAGATACCTAATGGCAGACAATTTAAGCCTTGTGTGCAGTAATCTACATTGAAGCAGGCATGGCATTAGATACCGAGCAATTGATTAGATGAAGATGTTTCGTCATCTAATTTAGGTCGCTGCCAATCGAACCCCATTTTGACAGTAATTAGGCCTTGGTTTTAAAGATAATCAGGACAATCGTGCACCCGATTGAGTAATGATTTTAAAGAAACCTAACCGCAAGCTGATCGGCTAGTCAAGCCTAAATTTAGGTTCTTGTATCAAAAACAAACTGGCAGCAATTGGGCTGCATACGGTACGATGGGGGCCTGCAAGATGGGGTGAGGCAAAACTTCGACCTTTGTCCCCCCGGTGGACGCCTTACTAGCTTGGCCGACAGATAATTTCCAATCAAAACATGAAAAATGCCACTCTATGAAGAATATATCATTTCTTGGCTATTTGGCCCACGCATTCAATTTTTTTTTTATTATTAAACAGATAATGTTTACCTACACATTGTACTTTTGCCACTTGAATTTAGTGACTGAAAACGATAACAGCGTGGGGGGGGGGGCTTAGGGACCCCATGACTGCTTCGGCTTCAAAGGGAATGTTTCTTGTGGGTTTACCCAAAAAATGGTCTAAAATAGCTTGATTTCCAATAAGAAGCTAGCTGGCGAGAAAGCCAGGAAGCATGTTGACAAATCAGTAATTCCTACTATTTAGTGGAAAATGGAGAAACCATTAAGCTTTGGATTTATTTAGATGAAAAATACATAATCTAATGTACCCAAATCTGACACAAAATTTCCCTGTATTATATACAAAATGTTTTATATTATATAAATAATACTTTATACAATATGTAAGAGATATATAAAAATAATAATATGAAATTATAAAAATCTTTTTTATTTTGTATGTAATATACAATTACCTTGCATTTATTTGTATTCATAAAAATTGTGGATTCTTGTAGGCATTTCCTGTTTAGATTGGAACCTTTTAGTCAAGTTGTCTAGCTTAATATACACAATTATGCTATTATGGTTTGGAATTGTCTCAAAAGCCCGAGGCAACAAAATTCTTTGATTTGATTAGACACGGATTTGTGCAGGCTAAATGGTGACCCCCCACAGCACCTCGCGTCCCTTTCTAATCTCATGACACGTTCGTTGCCTAACCAATAATTGAAATCCAATTCCAATTTGATTTAATCTCAAATGCAATGTATTCAAAAGAACAATGTCAATCAGCAATGCCAAAGTTAAGGAAAAAGTGGAATTTCTTTTAGCATACATGAAATTAGCCAAGAAGCCCATCTTTTATGTCTCTGGGAAAAAAGAAAAGGTTTGCTCAAACATGGATTGCTATGAGACCTTAATTTTGGTCTGATTGAAAAGTTAAAAGGGGAACTCAGATTTAACAGGCATCCGAATGCTGAAAAGGATTGAAAGGAAGAGAAATCTGAGAACCGAGAAGTCTTACTATTCTGTAAAATTTAGTATGAAATGCAGAAAAACATAGTCGTAGGATATCTTACTTTTCTTTTATGGGTAAGGTGTCATCACAACTTCTGAAGTCAGTCTACCTCGTCAATGCAATCAAAATTTTCACGTCAGGGCTAAGAGATACTGAAAATTATATTGTAGAAGTTTGTCAGTTAGACCAATTTTTAGTTTCAAGCTCATGCTTTGATTGTTGCATTATAAAATTAAGATGCCTCTCAATCCAATTGGATTTTCTTTTCTGCAAATACTTGATTGCAAGGGGCATGGAAATTGTGGATTCCTCGAGCTCTTAACCTTGGTTGACCGGGTAATCTAATTATGTTCATTATATAAAATTTATAATTATTATCGTTAATTTTAATTATGTATAAAAAAGTTAAAAATATATAATTGATAATCGTAATAATATAATATATAAATTTATATTCTAAAATTTTTTAAGTCTATGTATAACTTTTTTTATTACCAAATTATAGCGGTTGAATTGTAAAATCATATTGCGATAATTATTATATCCACAATACAAATAGTATTGTATATTAATTTTTTAGATTAAAGAGCTTAATTAGTATTTTAAAATGACCATCCCCATATCTAAAAAAAATAGTAAAAAATATTGTTCCTATTTGAATGGCAGACTTTTTAAGGCAATCCCCATCACCATTGTTAAAGGATCGATTCTTTTTCAAGTGATAAAGGTTACTTCCACTTAGCTGGAATGCAGTGAAGATGCTGCATTATCTAGTTAAGGACCATTGAAACGCGAATTGCTCGATTAGAGAGAATATACAAATGCTCGATCATCACACTTCCAAGGCTCAATGTGCTTTTCAAGAGAACTTTATCTCTCTCTTTCTTTTACTTAAAAAAAAAAAACAGAGAGAGAGAGAGAGAGAGAGACAAAAGCTGGACTTTACCACTGAAACTATTAAAATCTGTAGGCCAAACTTTGTTTATAGCGACTACGTTACCACACACCAATGTAAAAATTTGGTGGTTATTGAACGCAGCTTTTATATATTTAACCCAAGTTCGAATGCTCTCAGCGCATTTTACCTTCTGGAAAAATATAGGGTGAGTAATTGAAGTGCTCCTAGAGTTCTAAATTCACCCATTGTTGCGTAAGGGAGATCAGTTGATGCTATTATCACTCAAGTGGTGAATTCTCTCTAGTTAAATCAAGATGATAATGGATAATTTTAAGTTTGAGTTTTTAAAGTCAGGATTAACAATCTTATAATATTTGTTTTGGGAATAAATATATATATATATACATACACGCGACTATGTTAGTATCACTAGCCCACGACTATATATATACATGTCATAATGTATACTTCTTTTTGAGAAAGTCATAATGTAAATGGTTGACCACCTATTAATAAGACACCTAAAGGTATCTCGACGTGAACAGTGAGCGTCATGCGCCCACGAGGCTTCCCACTTTACAAGAATTGGGAGAATATTATTTACTGTATTTAGTGAGGTGAGCAGATGGATAATCACGAACCCTTATTCTGAATCAGTTTTCTAAGACTACTTTTGATTTCAAATTGTAGAGACAACAATTTTTTTCAACTCAAATCTGTGATTTTCGAGTCAGGAGCAAGATTGTTATTTTGCTAAAACTAACACTTTACCCACATATCTTACTGGATATGGGGAAAAAATTGTTCACCAAGTTGCCCATCATTGAACTCGTGAGTTGTGCAATGCTGCTTTACAAAATTGCCACTATATTCTGCTCTTTGATGCGGTATCATTAAAGGGAGTTCTTTAGCAGCACACGTCGACCATGCTGCCAAAAAGAAGACCATAGCCAATCACAATCCTTTGTACGAGGGACGAGGTCTCCATTATCTTCACCATCCAACAGTAAAACAAAAGATATTTAGAACGAATTTCAGGGAATTTGAAAACAAGGCTGCCGAGCAATATCTTATTCTTGCAAAGGGGGATGTCAAAAAGGGGATGCCAAATACCAGCTTGAATCAAACTTTTTTTTTTTTTTGTTTGTCGCATTCTGTTGTCGTTCTAATTTGGACAAAAAGAAAAAGAAAAACAAAAGCGCAAAACAATTTGAATTATCAGTTTTGTGCCAACATCCCTTGGGTACCACAAAACCATTGAATTCCACAACAATTTCTTTTGTGCCACTTGTACTGAGGTTGCATCAGAACATGCTTTGAGTTCAGGATTTTGGTATGGTGCATGAACTGGCCCGAACAATTAAAATCGAGGTGACCTAAGGTTATGCATCTTCTTTCCATGTGTTTTTATTGATTTGTCATTTGAATCTTCAGCAGCATTCCTTAAACTACTCTTGAATGGATGGCTAAGAGTTTATGTATTAGAGGGGAAGAATGAAAAGAAGGCAACTATGAAATTTAATACTGCCCCTGCCTAAGAGAAAACACCAATAACCCCACTTCCATTTTGGACTCCATTGTTTGGTAGGAAAGTTCTGAATTCAAATTTTATGATGTTTTAAAAAGCAAGGCAGGGATACACCAGACCTGAATTTCCTGACACCACAAGGAAATTCTATGAACATTATAAATTGCATCCACCAATTATATAAGAGCACCACGATATAACAACACATAGAGAATGACATGAGAGTAACAAAAAAAAAAAAAAGTACAATAATTTTTTTACTTTTAATTTTATTTATTCATAAAACTTAATAAAATGTAATTAACTTATATTTTCTTATTACTACCATGTTACTCCCTAAATGATAGTACCTAACTTTCTCATTATATAATTAGTCACCTTCCGTATAATATAAATAGCTGCCTTACCCCGTTTCCACAACAGGTTAAAGGAGCCTGACATTTTATATTAGGGTTTGCAGTCCCCTACAAGGGTCATGTTTGAACAAGAATAGTCCATTCTCCATTTAATGTGAGTCCAACATCTCACATGGCTTACTAGACTGACAACTAAATCAGAGATGTTCACACATGTGAATTATGGAAGAAAATTGTTAATTAAACATTGGGATTCAGACAGTTTAACGTGAACCAGATTTACAGGAGTCAAAGATCCCCAGGAAGATTACTGTCTTTTTTTTAGCCTAACATGGACTTGTTCATAATGAAATGGCAAACATCATTCAATCACTAAGATGAAATAAAAATAACAAAAAAGGATAACTGTATCGGTAATATTGTTTCTGCTTTATGTAAAATGCAACCAGGCAATGAAAATGGAGTTGGTGACTAATCGCTGTAGGATGCCTCCAAAATTGCTCGACACAAAAGCCGGCTGCTGCCTGCTTTTTGAGCCTTTTTTTTTTTTATTTATGTGGGCTAGGATCTAGAATTCTGCATTTTCTTTAGTTAATTGCAAATGGGTTCTAATGATTTGTTCCACATCATCTTCCACAAACTCCACAATAAAGAAGCCTTGGGCAAGATTCTTTTTTTTTTTTTTTTCTTAACACTAAAATAGTTATTTATTACTCTATTAAATATTAGTAAAAAAGTAAAATGCAGATCCTAAACATTACAAGAGGTGCAAAACACCTCAGGCTCACGTTTGTAAGAAATCCTTCAAATTAAAGGTGGGTGGAGAGGGGGCATTAAATCCTCACCACCTTCAAAGGGCATTTGGACCCTGCCCTAGTCCACTCGGCGGCTAGACTTGCTCCTCCTTCTTGATGTTTCTTTTTTTTTTTTTTTTTTTTTTTTTTGAAGGCATCTTTTATGTAATTTAAATCTTGATTATGAGACCCTTTTGAGTCCAATTGAAGTGCATTGGACCATGGAGCATTAAAACTTTCCCTAAAAGGTTCGTCCTTTTTTTAAAAAAATTATATAATATAAAACTAATAAATAAATATTTTTCACATCAAATTATTATTAATTATCAAAATAACGCATCAATTTATAAATAAATTATATTATATAGAAAAAGAATTAAATGTAAGATTTAAATATATATTTATATTATTAAAATTTAAAAATTAATTATAATTAATTTAATAATGCATGCCGACATTTAATCTCCAAGTGCCGCCTGCACATAACTTTTTAATACGAAAAACAGAGTCAATAGCCATCAATCAAACAAGCAGCGGTACGTAACATCTTTCAAAGTCACACACGTGGAAAGAATACTTTAAGCTTTTACTCAATTCAAGAGAATAACAACAGATTGTGAACAGCCGAGAAGGTGGATGAGGCAAACACCGCAACGTCATGGTTAAGAACATATTTAAAGTTCGGATCTCATCTCTATTTCTCATCCCACATTTCCTCAAAAATGAAGCTAGAAGTTAATAAGTTAGGGTGCCGTTAGGTTGACTAAAGCGACGTTTGCCGTGACTATGAGATTAGGGTCTTGTCTCATATTCGAATTCAATCTTTGTTAACTCCGACTTTATAACTTGCCAGTATATTTTCTTTACAAAAATAAATAAAATTATATGGATATAGTAATTTTGATATAGTATAAATATACGTCAAATGATTATAATATTGTAACGTAAATATGTGTGTTTAAAACAGAGTCATTACAATTTTTATTTTTTTTTGGGGGGGGGAGGATTTTGGATGAAGGCAAGGAGCCGAGGGAGGATAAGGTGGTGGTGGCCCGCCCTTGTCTACTCTATCCATAGAGATCTCCTCCTTTCACGCCTGCGGATTGGCTTAGCCTGTAGACCCCTTTTGGGTTGGCTTTAGGCCTTCGTAATTTCCAGGTCTTAAAAAAACCGAAAACAAAAATTACAGCGCCCTGAGTCCAAACACTTGACTCCGTCGAAACCGCCGACCATGCCCGGCCAGCATGCCTTCCATTCCCTGGCATCTCTCCACGTGGCACCACACCAAACATCCGAGGTTCGTGCCGGTGCCGATTATTTTATAACATAAATAACTTAACCAACTCGTTTAGTTTCGTTGCATCCGCGTATCTTGTTACCATCACCAGTTTTTAATGCTGATCGTCAGTGTCTGTACTGTATAATATTAATGGGAAAACTTATTTTATTAATTTCATGCATCTATGTTAACACACAAAAAATAAATAAATAAATAAATAAATATAGAGTAATTTTATTAGTAGTATTCAACGGTGTCTATTATTTCTGTATCCTCGTCATTATTATTATTAATTTTTAGATATTGGCCGTATTAATGCGGTCAATTTTGATTTTAAAATTGACCCATTTTAGTCGGTTGGGGAAATGAGAGACGGCCCCCCTCCCACCCTGCTCGAATAAGACCCCTCGGCAGTATAATTGTAGGGTGGTGAGAAGCTGCAATAGAAAGAGAGTTTGTGATTGCTTCACTTCTACCTTCCCATCTTTCTCTCCCTTATCTTTCTTTCTTGTTTCACTTGCTTTCGTTCCTTCTTTCCTTCCTAGAGGATTGGATAGAAAGCCGAGAGGGGGGAGAGAGAGATTATGGGAAATTGTCAAGCTATAGATGCTGCAGCCTTGGTAATACAGCATCCAAGTGGGAAGATTGAGAGGTTATACTGGCCTATTACGGCTAGTGAAGTCATGAGGATGAACCCAGGCCATTATGTTTCTTTGATTATACCATTGCCACTGTCCGGGGAGGAAAACCAGGAGCAGAAGACCGTGCAGTTTACTCGTGTTAAGCTTCTTAGGCCTGCCGATACTCTTGCACTTGGCCATGCTTATCGTCTTGTCACTACTCAAGGTAAGAAAAACTGTGAGTATATGTTTCTTGGCATAAAAGCTATGCTTTTTGTTTTTTCAATTTTATTTTTTATTTTATTTTTTTTTTCCATATGGGGTTGCTGAAAGAAGTTATGGTGTTGCCAATTAATCATCTGTTTTTGTGATTTGCAGAGGTTATGAAGGTGTTGCAGGCGAAGAAGTATGCAAAAGTGAAGAAGAAGCAACCGGAAACAGTTGAGAAGTTGCAGACAGCAGCCCAAGAGAAGCACAGTTCAGGCTGTGAAGCAGGAAAGAACAAGTCTAACACAGAGGAGTACCAGGTATCTCAAAGTGAAGCTTTTGTACTTAATTGAATCTTATTCTTGATGCCTTTTCTCTGTTAGATTGAGTGATTTTTTTTTTATTATTATTTTTCTGAAAGTAATGATCTATTTGAGCTAAACTGAACTGGATTCCCTGCCCACCAGTTTCTGAAACAGATGTAGAAATTATTTCTTAGCATGCCTTTACCTTTCCTCAGACCGACCAAAAAAAGAAGAAGATAGAACATAGAAGGAAGGAAAACAGCGGCCAATTTTTTTGCGGATAATATTAGTAGGAGAAGTTGAATAACCAAAAGTATAGTTAAGGCAATTGTTCGTTTTAGAGCAATTCTCTGTTATTCTCGATTTAGTACTAACCTCATTGACAAAATTCAAAACATTTCAGGCAATGAAGCATGAAAGACAACCGTCAAGGACACCACAAATTAACTCTTCTGCAATCAGGTCCAAGTCATGGCGCCCCTCACTACAGAGTATCTCTGAGGCAGGGAGCTGATGGTGTTTCAGATTGCAAGCTGCCCTTGTGGCCTTCAAGTATATGGACCCCTTATACACAGAAAAATAGGTTCACTTAAATCAGTGTAGGTGGTTAAATCACATTTCAGAAGCCATTGCCTGGTTCACCTCCCACTTTTAAAGGACTTTCAACAAATAAGAAATCTGTATAGCTACAAGAAGAATAATGGAGTGTGACACTGTTTTCCAACCATATTTTGTGATTGCCTGGATGTCCAACATGTTTAGGACTAAAATCAGCTTTTAGAATACAAACGCGAGGATAAATCTGTAAAGCATCTTTATTATAACAAAAATTCAATTTGGGTCGTCAGAATTCCTATCTTCCCAGTCCTGATCAATAAATTTCTGGGCCCATAAAAGGGATGCCTTGAGAGCATTCAATGTCAGTGAATGGCTCCACCATGGGTGTCCCAGGTCCTTTACACTCATTGTGCAAGAACCCACTAAATGTCTGGTTCCACAGCACCACGAGCCGGTCAGCATCAATGATTAACTTGGAGTTTCAGCTTTTACATTACATCACCAAACGCACAGTAACATATGGAAGATATTGCCAATACTGGTCCAAACATGTACAGGAAAAGTTATTGGCACAAACACGTGCAAAAAAGTTGGAATCAAATGATGAATCTGTCTGAACAACTTTGCTTATTTTGTCCTCAAATCAGATATTTCTTATGAGGTCCATTATTAACTGTTATCAAGTCAAGCAAACAGAAGACTCCAATTAGATATGAGAGGAAAAAGATGTTTAACCATCTTCCGGAAATAAGTAGAGCACTTGAGAGCACAGCTGACAGAAATTAAGAGTTAATGAAATTAAGCAAGTTACAATGGCGGGAATAATGAGACTAATAAGGCTCGGATACTGATGATGTCCATCATCATCTGTTAGCTGCGTAACCTTGATTAATAAAAAAACAGTGAGGCTTAAACACCAATGCTTGGCAGAATCCTTCATGCGGAAACCGAAGTACAAGAAGGAACAAGACACCAAAATCACCTGTTCCACTTACCAAGAAACAATCAGGATTGTCACAAAGCTGGTCCTGTTATTTACTTCATTTAGAAAAAACGGAGACTGTCGTACTGATATATATCCCATCAGCACTTAAAACATTAATATTGACCCTTGTCCTCGGTTATTAACAAAGACAGTAAATTTATCCAGAAAATAACACCAATTGGCTTTCACAAGCAGATTGTTATCTTGTTATGGTTTTGATTCATTTAAACTCTTCAGTACCCTTCAAATGTGCCAGTACAATTCACCATTTCCCCACCACCAGTAATGGTAAGGAGCTTTCCTGCGCATCCTGACAGCGGGCAAATTTTTGTTTTGTAGCTGGCCGGCCGTTGAACCATTCTCCACTAAGTTACCCAATTCTTTACAGACTGGAAAAGTCCACTAAAAGGTCTAGAATTCACTTCCTTTTTTATCAAACGTAAACAAACGAGTCCCATAGTAAAATTTCTACATTTCAAACCACTTAAAGTTGATTACAGTTCAATGAGCCTTCAAAGTGAGTTCCTTACAATAGGGAATTGTGAAACTAACTCAGAACAATTACTGTTGTCAACTTAAAAGAAATTGTTGGAAGCAGGCAACACATGATCAATGGTGGCATTCAGCTTTCCTTAACCTAATACTGACCGAGAACGTGATTTTCGTAGTTTTACCAAGTTCATAATTTCACATTAATTTTGTGAAAGGTACTTAAAACAAACCATCTGGATCATAATCTGAATACGCTTCAACGCACAATGAATAAAAAGTCGTAGGACCAGATGCCATGTCCACAATTAATATCAAGAGAGAGAACAGAATCGAGCAAAATGTCAACCATAATTAAACAATTGGCAGCAAAAGTCCTCCGGGGCAACTTCTCCTGTGCAATGCAAGAAAATGTGCGTCATTAACAATGTCAGACATCATCATTATGGTAAGAAAAGCTGTGACTGTCGCTCTAGGTGTTCGTTAAAGCTTTAAGCTATTACCGAACGAGGATATTGTTAACTTGCAAAAATGCATGCTTCACTCTAGCAACAAACTTCAATTTTTCAAACAAAAACTAAATCCTAAATTTAATTGGGTATTTTTGGAGAATCTTCGGTAGTGATTTGTTCTATTATGAACTTTATTTGACTTGGTTTAGAGTAATTTATAATTGACTTAAATATTTTTTAAATTAAAATTTTTTGAGTCAATTTAAGTAATTCACTTCTGTTTATCTTCTTACTGGTAACTTAAATTTAGTTAACTCTTTTTAATTACAGCATTTGTAGGCTTATTATTGCGGATGTTCAAAGTAAGGCAAACATCACCTCTTTAATTTATCTTAAATCAGTGTTGTACCTATTTTGCTTCAAACTTCATACACAATCAGTTCCTGTACATTAAGTCTCTTACTCTTCTCATCCAGCAGATGGCGAACACAACACCCCTGGGGTAATTGTCCAACCCACAATCTTCACCTCTAACATTGTGTTTGGGAGAGGGGAAAAATAGGAGAGAAGAGGACAATAAGAGAAAAGGAATATTATGTGGAGACAAGTTAATTTTTCTCCCTGGCCCCTTAAATCTCTCTCTCTCTCTCTCTCTCTCTCTCTCTCTATATATATATATATATATATATATATATATACTCATTTCATAAAATGACTAATTTATTTAAATTAATTTGTTTATTAATACTTAATAATTTTAATTTTAATACGAAAATAAAATTAAAATTATAATAAACACTATTTTTCCTACCCTTTCCAAAAAGAAACTTTTAATTTTTTTTTCTCCATTTTATTACTCTTTCTTAAAAACGAGAGATGAAGAGAGTATGAAAAATGTCCTTCACCAATAATTTTACTCTCCCTCGTACCTTATTATCCAAATAAAGGATAAGGCAAGTGTTCATCCCACAATATCTATGGCTTTCTAACAAAATGTAAAGAAGCTTCACTGTGTGCACATCTATTCGAGTAACTTGTGCCCAAATCTTGTATGCATTGCTTTATGTGACAGTAACCACCGGAGGTTTTTTCTTTCCTTTCTCATGGACGAGCAGCTTAATTGACAAGAGGAAAAGAAAACGTACAAGGAAAGTGTGTGGCGGAAGGCGTAGGACACGATGATGTTGGTTTTAGTTCGTAGAGATTTAAAACTAAGAATTTAAGTCTAACACCAACCCGGTGGCTAGTGGCACGATGGAATCTTCGGAGATTCTTGTGCTGGTGGGAGAGGCAATAATCAGAAAATTGCCCCAAATCTAACCCAAACCCAGGCCCAGTTTGAGCCCACGGATGCAATAATAGCCTTTTTTAAGCCGAATGCTTGGGTACAACCGGAAAAGAGAAACTTTGTACAGGCCCAAATTAATCTGGAATTGTTCCTTCTCCAAAATCCATTCAGGCCCAGTTTAAGCCGAAGGATGCATTAACAGGCCTGTTTTAAGGCCGATGCTTTGCTACAACTAGAAAAGAGAAATTTTGCACGGGCTCAAATTGTGCGGGGGAATTGTTCTTTTCTAAATCCCAAGTGATAGAAAGTCAAATGTCCAATGGAGGGGAAACCCACCTTTGAACAAACATCAAAAGTGTATAAAAAGGGTGTCTGATAAATAGACATGCCTTTTCTAAAGAAATAAGAACAGTTTCTTGCATTAATTATCGACAATCCATGTTTAACTTTTGTGCTTAATGGACAACTTTGGAAGCTATCCCCCCCCCCTTTTTAAGCTTACTTTGGCAAAGTGCAAGTGATCGATAGCGTGTGTGTACTTTGTACAAAGATCATATTCGTGCAATTGCTTCCCCGCATCTAGGCGCCCACAAATTTCCCTCAACTTCAAGAGATGATACATATTGTGCAATATAAAAGGAACTTAATTATTTTTGATATAATACTCTTTTAAGTATCTACATATCCTACGTAATCTAGTAGATGCCTATTGTAAGAAGCATAATAATTTACTAGTAACTATATGAATTTTGTAACACTTTCTTAGTTACTTAATAAAGTTTTGTTATTAAAGGACAAGTATTTATATCTCATCAATATTGTCGTTAAATTCAGTAATAAATAAATTGAAAGTTTTAGTTGTAATTAACTTTTTTTTTTTATAGGTTAAACTTTCATTGTCTCTTATTTTGTATTTTTTTGTTTTTTTTTTTTATTATTAAAAAGTCTATTGAAGTGTGAGTTATATAATAAAAGTAATATAAGATTTTTTGATGAAAATCTAAAGTCTTAATTCCTATGATTGGCTCAATCGATATCTTGATATGTTTCGATAATAGGGAATTTATTTCAAATATATTCTCGCTGTCGCGGGCTCTTACTTGTACGAGAATCTCACTCTTACCATGTTGATATTTGAATGACACCCTTTATAGCCTTCCGGCTGCTCTTTCCTTGTCCTTCCAAATACGCTTTCGGCTAAACGGCAATTTCTTTTTCGCATCAAGCCGTTCATCTTTTTCTCTTTTACCTTCTCACTGCCTTGACTAACAACAAGTGAAAGCGTGCTACATTTGGAGGTATGTGCTTGTTCATTTGTTTATCTTCAATGCCACAAAAAAGAAAGTATTTAAAGTAGAACTGATGTTCCTTATGAATGATCTGATTTTGGCGTGGTGTTTGCATTCCAATCTATATGATTGAATACGAGACCCTTTTGTCTCCACCCAGAAGAATGGAGGTCCAAGCACTATCAGAAAAGGCAATTTTAAAGAGGAGCAACACGATATCTACGCTCCCTCGAGAGTAGCCATTTCCCCCCCTCTTTCCCTTTCAGCTTCTTTTCCACGGCATCCAAAGATGGCGATGTGAGTTGGAAAGCCAAAGCCTCTAGACGCTCCCCCCCTTGGCCCTCTAGCCTGTAGCAAAAGACTTAGGTGATATCAAAAGACACGACCTTTAAATTCATTCATGTTTTTGAGAATAGGAGATAGATAGACAATAGTCCACTCATATCACGTGTACAGAGTACATTCGTGGTCTTAATAGAGATCGCAAGTTACTATTAGACTCTGTTACGTGGATACAGGTTTTTAACGTAGAACAACAAAAACTACGATCAAAATTGTTGGTTGCACAAAAATGACACTACAAATTTGCAACTCAAGGATTATGGTTGCACTTTGTATGGGTTTCCATAAATAAAAAAATAAAAAAATAAGTTAAAAAAAAAAAAGAAACAAAAACTTACATCTACTTAACATTTTTCACTATTATTGTAAATCTACGAGTCTCTTGAAAAATTGCATAATAAATAAATAAATAATCAAGATTATGATTGCCCGTGTATCATTAACATCTTTAACTAGTGGATATTGAAGTTAATTATATCATTTGATCAAGTGAAAAAACATGACAACTTATTGATTAGAAAATGAGTAGGCTAGGCTAAGCTGGCCAAGGTCAGGAGTTCACTATTAAAGAGACAAAATGCAAATTTTTCAGGAGCACTGAAGACATTCTTTTCTTTTTTGCCTGTCTTCTTTTTCTTGTACTAAAGTGGTGACTGTATTTATGGGACGGTGACATTTGAGTGCTCTATGGACTTGAGAGTGGTGGTATCTTGCATTCAGCGTATAATCACAGCAACAATATATCTGAATATTTTTTGTGCATCATTACAGCTTTTGAACCCTTTAGTTCCATGGGCCTATGGACCTTTCACAGCAACCCCACGAGCATATGGATTTACAACAAAAAATCAATCTTTAAAAGCCGAATTTAATGGGTCCTTCATTTTTGTCATGGCCACAGGCCATCCAATTTGAAATTTCCTTTGAAAAGGGGTAGGTAAAGAGCAAGATTCTGCTCTTTGCACTGCCATAAGCCCCCCTTTTGTTGCGAGGGATAAGGAATTTTTGGCCTTTTTTTTTTTTTTTTTTTTTTTGCGCGTGTATGTTCTTAGGATACCTCACTTTAAAGATCAACTTGTTTTTGAAAAGCAAAGTTTCAGTAAGATGAAAAAACTTGGTGTATAGGGACCAGATCTCCCAAATGTGATATCTACCTCATAAAGTGAATATAATGTCCATTGGGTCCTTTTTTGTCTGAGTATGTTTAACAACATTAATTAACGGTTCATGATTATTAATTATGAATTCATCGTTTTCCTATCATCCACCATAGGTGAATTATAGGTCCATGTTACTAATCAGTAAACCAAACACGTATTGGCTTGATAGAAGCACAGTGGCAAAAACCATTTGCTAATATTAAAAGTATAAAAGCCGACATCATTAAGGTACAAAAACGTTTTCTGGCTCATAATTTTTATGAATTTCATTACCTGCTAACGTGAATTTTTAAATGAATATAAGATTTCAAGGATAATTTTGACAACTTACAAAAATCCAAATTGTAATACCTTTCCACCTTTATGTCAAATCCTAATTCCTCTCCACCTTTAGGGGTAGAATTTGGATATGATTTTGGCATTGCACTCCAGGGCCCTTCATATTCATTGCCGGTAATGTTTTTGATTAATCAATTATTCTATCACTTATTGCGCACGAGGTGGCTATTTGTGATTAAATTATCACCTTTTGATCATCAAACAGGACCATCGATTCAGCATGGGTGCTTTTTGATTGGTAATTTAGTCCAAAACCTCCATGGTTCCCAACAAGCTGATCTAATCGGAAAAGCCACATCTCATTAACTGGATGGTGAGCCCCTGGCATTCCGATATCAATATTGTCAAGATATTAAATCTCCAGGTTGTTGAGAAATACGAAAGGAAAAAAAATTCTCCGAGTGGATTCCGACGCGATGGCTCAAGGGATCTGCATAATTTGTTGGGATTTGGAGCAAACCGTAGGACCTTACATGAATAGAACTATTCTATGAGGAGCTGAGCTTATGACCCATGGTCGGTGTCGTTTAACCCAGATAATCTTATGCAAAACCCCAGTTAAAATGACTATTCATCAGGTGGTCCTGATTAACTGTTCCCTCTGGCAGCAAAGGCGTTCCAAGAGAGAAGATGTCAAAAATGTACTGACCCAAAATTGCCACCACATATATATATATATATAGATGTTGTTAGTCATCTTCCCTGTGGTCCAGCAGTGGTACAATTTGATATCTTAATGGGAGTGATGTATGTTTTCCTATTGCATGAAGTTTGATGGGTATTTGCCTGAAATGCATGGTTACCATTTGTAAGCCAGGTAAAGTGCCATTGGGCTACCACAAATGTTGCAACATGCGAAAAAATGAAAACCATTGTAATAACTACACATTGTCGGGACCTAGGGGCTAAATGGCAAAATCAGCATGTTGGGCTTCTTTTCCCTAGTTGTATTAAATATTTAAGAGGAAGCCTTTAAAGCCTTAAACCTTTTTTCCATCGCTAGACTCATCTCGCACTATTTTACCATACACCACCATGTGATTCATTTCAAGTTCTCAATTACGTACAAACTAAGCTCAATATAAATGGGGTTGCCGTAATAAAATTACGGGCCATATATTTGATTAGTACAAGTGAAGTGACAAACTTAGAAAATGGGAATGAGGAAAGCTGTCTGATATCCAAGGGAAACAAAACAAGAGGAAAAAAGAGGAAGGAGCCATAAATTGTTCACGAGAGAGACTGCAAGAAATGAAAGAGCCTTTAAAGCTCAGCGGGACCAAGCAAGTCCCTTCAATTAAAACGAGCACTGGGCTCACCATATAAGTTGCAGATTCTACTCTTAAAAGTTGTCTCCAGCACCCGAAGCTATCCGAATTCGAGTTTCGGTAGAATCCACAAACAAAAAAATATTCTATTCTTAAAAGTTCTTTCGACCCAGTAATAAAACAAATCACAAAGCTACAAAGTTTCCGTTGTCAATCACATGCAATGCACAGAGAAGAATTGCATGGAAAGATATATATATATATTTGGACTTTATTTTGTGCGATCAAAATCAGATACAAACACGCGTTAAAGGCCCCAAAGACCTTTTGTATTTTGTCAGGTCGACCTGAAAGAGGTTTCTCCTCACTAAAAAAGGGATGAAGAAATAAAAAAAAAACAAAAACAAAAACAAAAACCAAAAACCTCATACACGCGTAACCATGCACACGTGTGGACACTCCTTATGAAAGAAGAAGAGGCAAAGTTCCCGCCCATAACAAAATAAAAATAAATAAAATAAAAAAGCACGCATACACACGTGTGAGCCATGCGCCTAGCATGGGCACCCAAGCAACTCATTCCAAAAACCTATATGAACATTTCAACATGTGGTTGGAGCCATGTTGACATGTTGTCCCCGCTTTTTTACAGTATTTTGGAGTTCCCAATCGAAAGCGCAGAACTGTCATCTGTGAAGCAATTATGGCGGCCAAAGACGAGAAAGTTTTGCTCATTATCCTATGAATTGCTCAAACTTCAAAGTTCAATCCCTCATTTTCGCCAATCCACTGAATTTCTTTGCTCCCTTTTCCCCAAGCTCTATTCAAAAGGCCCACCATGTTCACCATTTCATTCAGTAATCAATGCCAGCATTGAATTTCATCAACCCCACTACTTTCGCTGTTTCACACTCCATGACTCCACTATTTAACACAAGCTGTCTCTTTCATTTCTCTAGCCCCCCCCCCCTTTTTTTTTCTCAATCATCACATTCTCAACTTCCTCACACCCAAAATATCTATGCATAACAATCCCCCCTTCCCTTGGGAATCTGCAATGCCATTAATAAACATGAATGACAAAGCCCTCTAGCTAAAAAATTAATAAATCTCCAAAACTCGCCAAACCCTCACATACGTATATACACTAGGTAATCTGCATTACTCAAAAGTCAATTTGCTCTCCAAATCCCCACAACAAAATATCTGAGGATTCTAGATAACATGTACTAAGACCACCATTTTTATTTCTCCTTATTTTTCCATCTATAACTCTCTTTTTTTTTTTTTTCGGTTTTTCAATTTCCCTCTTCCCTCACCCGGAGCTCCTCTTGTCATCATCCACCCACAAGCAGTTATCTAATTTTCTTCTTTTAAAAGACGATGAGGAAGACGAGGATGACGAATCAGCAGACCCTATTCTGGCCCGAATTGTTACCCGAAGCTGAGCGAAGGCTTTGGGTGGTTTCCTCCGGCTGTTGTCAAGCACGAGATCTTGCATTAACCGGTAGCAGCTGATGATTTTGTCCTGTGAAAATTGTTTTCGTTTTGGGATTTGGAAACTAATAATCATTGTATTGTATCGGTATTTAGAATAAATTTATACGTATCCTTACTTTGCTTAGCCCATCACACCATGATTCAGCGTGCTCGGGATTAACAAGAGACAGGTTTGGCTTTTCATTAGCTGCGCACAGGATAGCTGCCACGGCAATGCTTGACGGCCAATACTCAAGAAAGCTGGCCTCTGTTCACATCAACAAAAGTCATCTTTTAAGCCCTTATTTCACTATAAGCCTACCTTGCGTTCTTCACATGTATCAGCATACATGTATTACCTTGGATATTGGATAGAATGATTTCCGTGGCCCTTGAAATCAGAAACCCAATATACGTTCCTGTTGGATCTAGCTTGTATGCAAAGAAATCAATGAAACTAAATGGTGTTACGGATCGCAGCCTCCAATCCAAGACACTGAGAACGAGAAGTTCCATCCTTAGGATTGTTCTTGATTCAAATATAAATTTTGCCCCTTCAATCTACGAAATCAAACGTTACGTTCTTCACTCTCCTTTTTTTTTTGTTTTTCAATTAAATTTAAAAAGAATCACAAACCCACATATTGCGTATATATACCTGGAAATCTAACAGAGAAGGAACCAGAGGTTCTTCCATTTTTGCAGCCAATGACAAGCAAGCAACAGATAAGAGTTGCAGCGGCCATCCACTTTCCAGCTGAAAGAGTAAAATCACCTTTATTAATATATAATAATAATAATAATAATTTGACACTGATAATAAATTAAATACTCGTGTACTTGGTTTCACAATCCTGTAATGTTCCCACGTGCCAGGACAAGTGCACTACATATATAATTAACAATAAAGAAATACTGTATCCAAAGGAATCACTTAACAACTTCACAAGGGGCATAATAAGTACCCCAATAAAGTTTACTGTGTACTTATTACCCATTAGAGCAAGAACCCAAAAGGGGCAAAAAGCCTAACCATGCAAATTGCTTTATTTTACAATTCATTTTACTCCAGCCGGCAAATATTTTATACAAATTATCTTCTCGTATCCTTGCTCCAACCATCGAAATTGAGCGGTGATTTTACGCATTAGTACAAGGTTTCGGTATAGAATGGCGCATCTCACCGATGCTGACGCGACATTGATGTCTCTCTCATTATTCCATCAAACTATTCTAAATCATGCTGACAAGACGGCGGTATTTCAACAATAATAATTCATTAATGAGAAATCAATTATTGCAAAATATAGTGCTCAACATCTGTTTAACCCTTCCAAAAATACTTTAGGAATTTGTGTCATTTTCATTGTTTGGACAGTCGGATGCCATTTAGTCAAAATTGTTCTTTTTTTCCCGCTCCCGGTTTCTGACAACTTTTGGGATTTTATTTTATTTTATTTTTATTTTGTGAACTAAATTAGAAGCTTACTGGCAATCGGCGAGAATAGAGAAATCGATCAAAGTAGTTGACGGAGAGATACGCCGTCAAAGGCTGGAATCTATGGTACGCTTGCACCTGCAAAACACGGTGACGATAACCGACGAACCAAAAGGTAACGTGGAAAAGAAATCTAGGGGCGCCGCCGTCAAAGGATCCAACGGCTGAGAATTGATCTCGATGAACGGCTCAGATCTCTTATTTGGAGTTAGCGAAGAAAACGATCCAGTGGCATTATAGTAATTCTACAAAAAGTTTCCGTATCGTTTACCTTGAGAATCCATGCAACCGATTCTTCTCGAGCCGAAGCATCGAGAGATCGAGATTGGAACCGGGACAAGTAGTCGAATCCGGGCACGAAGTTCCTCTCGTCCTCTATGAAACCGGCAATGGATTCCTCCGTACAGGCCGAAGATTCGAGGTCCGACGCGCAGTCCGGCGACTCGCCGGAGAGGACTTCGGAGGAGTTCTCGCTGCAAAAAAGGTCGGAAAGGCAGTCCGAGAGAGACATTGACGTGATCGTCCCCCACAGACAGTTTCTCATTCTCCTCTCATAGCTCTGTGAGCCCTTCTATTCTCGCCGGAATATGGGCCGGAGACGCCACCGCAGAGTGACCGGAATGTAGTTGTGAAGGCTGAAGGCTCAAGAGTGAGAGTGAGATGCTCTCGGTTTTGTGTTGAGGGTTCTCTGTGTGAATGAATGAATGAGTAACAACCTGTTCCCATGGTTATAAATATGACGGTTGATGTGATTTCTTTCAAATTATTTCTCTTAAAGTTCGATTACGAGAGATACGACATAAATAAATAAAAATAAATAAGATAATATTTAAATTATTAAATGTAAATGTAAAGTTAAAAAAAAATATATGACAATTGATTACAATTACTTTTATCTCATCTACTATTTACTATTTTCATATTCTTAAAAAATTTTCATTTTTTAATTTATTATTAAATAGGAAATATATAAATTAATTATATTTCATTAAATTTTATAAATAAAAAATTAAATTTAAAAAATTATACTATTATTTTCGCATTGTTTCATATGTGTTATTAGGCAGTGATATTCTTTTTTTTTTTTTAATTTATTCTTTTGATTTTTTAAGGTACATTTTCGGATTGGTCTGAATCCGATTATTGGTTCAGACCAAGACTCTGGTTCTGAAGGGGGAGTTTGATTAAATTTGTGCTCCCTGATTCTAATTTGGTTCGGTTACGATTCTAATTTGTTTACATTTTTTTAGCCCTAGTTTGATTCGGTCCGTTTCCATTTTTCTCAAAAAAAAAAAAAAAAAAGAAGAATACTTTAAATTTTTCATTGATGTTCAAAGAAAAGTTTTAAATAAAAAATTAATTATTTATAATTAATTAATAATACAAAGCTTAGAAAAATTAAAGTTCACGTAATTCCCGTATCTTAGATTTGCAAAATTCCTTCCTCTTACTTGTAGCTAATTATAGCTTCAATCCAGCGTCGTCTGCGCTAGTTCTAGAGCCCGTAATTGTACTTTTCGGCGTATCTTTTGTTTTTCTATTAAAAAATGATTTTCTTGTGGTAAAAAACATGAGTTTTTTTTTAACATATATATATATATATATATATAATAAAAAATAAGAGTAGTATCCAGTTTTATAAAAAAAAAAAAAAAGAAAGAAAAAATGGCGTCAGATTCACCCTATACAATTGGTTGAAAAAACATAAAAATCTATACAAATGGTTACATATCTAAATTATGTATAAATGTATACATGCATAAATTTTTTATTTTATATTTTTTGTTTAATGTGCACTAACTAGTCAATGGCCAGATGTATCAAAACAAAGGCTAGAAAATTAATGCATCAATCGACAACAACTATCCGCTTTCCAAACCCGACTCAGCTAATTTCCCCATCGAAATTAGAAAACATAAAAGCGAAATGTAGACATTGGATGCAACTTTGCCGCAAAATTTGGTGGCCTGTGTGTGCCATTGGTTCCCAGCTTCTATGTGCTCATCTTCAGGGCTAAAAAATTTCCAAACCTCCCCAGAAACAAATAATTAAAATGGACTATAATAAAATATATATATTTATATTTATTTATTTATTATTTTTTTGCAGTATAAAAATTTTTGTGTATTGAAGCGTCCTGTTATGATCACATTGTTTTATATGAGTTACAATTCGATTGTCACCCTAACTTAATTTAACGAAATATTAAAGACTCGGAACCTAGTCCCCACGCCAAAGTCTTAGATATGCCCCAACCAAACCCGACCGTACAATGAAAATGAATACAAACCAGTGGATATACAATATTTGTAATGGGGGCATAAATTGCGGACTGTGCCAAAGATATCCAGCACTTGCGCGCATATTGGGAGCCACTGTGTATCCTTTCTCGTGCTCTCATTATTACCCAATCTCCATTGAAAAGAAAATTCGCTAGCGCAATGACAAATATACAGTACTCTCTCTCCACCAATGAATGGATGTTACTTTAGTTTTTTGTTTTTGTTTTTTTTTCTTTTCTTCTCTTTTTTTTTTGTCTTTTCCTTCCAATTTTCCAAAGAAATGCATGAAGTTAATTACAAATTTTTTACAGCTCTATATGACGTTTCTATCAATGTCACCGCCATGGCATGGTTCGCACGCAAAAATTGACAAATTTTTTTCAAAATGAATCTCTCGTTTCGCCCTCCTCTCTGTGTCTCGAGTTCACCCTTGAATCCAAGGCGTGAAGATTGATGAGATTATAGCGGGCTTGGCCCAGGTTCAGTTTTGGGTAAAAATGTTGTTGTAATTATAACGGAGACTAATCGATTAGCTGTTGCTTTGTTACTGCTTCGATTTCAATAGGAGTTGCTCTGGCCTAGATTCTGTTTTGCTTAATACAAAAGAGAAGAAAACAGATCTTATTTATTTCTACCTTGATCATCCAAGATACCATATCTTTAGGATGTGTGAATGTGTTATTTTAAAAAAAAAAAACAAATTAATAGATATAATTTTTCTTACCGCCACAGTGAGATATTGCTTTTACTTTGTCATTTTTTCCCAAAACAAAAAAACAAAAAACAAAAAACAAAAAAGAATCGAATTAAGTTGAATGCTCATGAATCTTCGTCCTGTGAAATGCTCCTGTTGGCTGCCAAGTCGATCCCCTTTTCTCGTGAGTTATTTTATCGTTAACATTTATAATGTAATTCCTTCTACAGTGCGGTCGCATCTAGCTGACAAGATGTGCAGAATTCAAAGGCGTCAGCAGACCATCAGCTTCCCCCTGCCATGAAGTGTCACCCACGATTAATTTGCTCCTTTTCTTCTTCCTCTGTTCCAAACTCTCAACAACAAAAATGTCTTGTATGATTGTGTCCTCAGGCATGGAGGTGGGTCCTGTGGCATTCATGTTTGATAAAACTTGTGGGGCATCAAGAAGCGAAATGCCATTATCACGCGGAAGGTTATGGCTGAGCTTAACCCAAGATTAAATCAACACCGATAATCTCGTTGAATTTCGAATTTTGATGAAACAGCTGATTTGACTCTATGTAGAATGTGGATAGCTGTCGTGTAAAGGGGTGTTAGGACAATTTAGTTCCACTCACCTACTCAACGATATTATATGTCATCTTTAGTTTCTTTTTATTATTATTATTATTTTTTTTTTGGTAGGTGCATTGTACGTGAATCGTAGTATTATTTGATAAAACTGAAGTTTAATTTTCACACAATATTTTAGAACGAATAAGAAATTGCTCACTAATATATTGGAATTGATAATTTCTTTAAGTGTTAAATTTATTTAATATTAATCCTATCAAAGAAATAATTTTTTTGGCATGCACTATAAATTGAATATTTATACTATAGGTTTTAAATTTAGTCTCATAAATATTAATTTTCTGATGAAATCAGTTAATATAAATTAAAATAATATTTTATATTTAAGGAAATAAAAATATATTTTCATCAATAAAATATTTCTGTTCAAAAAAATTATTAAACTACTTTAATCTAACTCTATATAGAACTTAGCTTTTCTAATATGAAGGGTGTTATTTTGATTTCGAACGCTCACACCATAGAAAATGAATTTCATCCCACAAATATTAGTTAGCCAATGAACATTAACCAATAAGGACGAACTTTCCATTTAGCATTTAAATTTGAATGATACCAATATAAACGTTGAATTTCATCAAATAAGTGTTATCCACCAAATAAAGATTAGTCAACAGAAATTAATTATATGTGTCCAAGAAGTATTCTTTTCGGTATTAGAATTATTCAAATGCTAATAAAATAACCATGGAATTTTACCCACTAAAAATAAAATTCTTACTCCAAAAGAACATGGTCTGGACAGAGAATTTCCGGCTCAGATCAAGTTGGATGGGATCCCAACATCTGCTTGTTAATAGTCAATTTATGTCCGAACAGTAAAAAGAGAATCCAAGCACATGACTTTTAAATGCTTTTTTTTTTTTTTTCAGTCCACATTTTCTCTGTATACCTCTTTCTCTTGTCTTTTTGGAAACCTGATTTAACATTTTGTAGTTGCAAAATGTTGCACGCAATCTATAACGACGATAGATTATTTATAATCTATAAAATACATTACATTGATACAGTTAAATTGACCAATTTAAGGCGTAAATTTGTATATTTTATTGTTGCAAGATTACTTGTTTTTATATTTATAATTTTTTGATAATAGTAATGGCATTTAATAATTGAGAAAAAGATAATGATAATATAACGTCGACTTTTATTTGAGACATCGCTTTTAAGTGATGAATTTGATAATTAAATAATCTTTTCACACAGATCGATGATTACCAAGTTATCCTACTCTAGTTGCATGCTCGTATTCTTGTCCATTGCTGTCTTTTGGCGTGTGCTTGGTGGCTGGGTGTGCCGGGCAAGGAACAAATTGCCGTTGTTTTCTATCAGCTTCGTTGCTAAAAAGAACACGCAATCCTTTGAAGTTATATGTTCCGCACAATCAAGTGTAAATACTTACTTCTTCCCTTGTTGTTGTTGTTATTATTATTATTATTATTATTATTATTGCTTGCTTCAGTGAGCCTCAGCTTTTTGTTATCAGAGGGTTCCAACATTAGTCATTAAATCAAAACTTCATTGACATTTTTTATTATTGTCCCTCAGTATATGGACTGTTTATTGGTGATTAGTGGAGAATATAATGATGTTGTATATTCTGGAGTATAGCTGGTGCTAAAAAAGGGGTTTCTTTTGTAATTGAGTGTGGACTAAAAAGGTTTATTTATGTGTGAAGTGGAAGAAACAAAATCTGAAAATGCAACAAAAATTCGTTGGGGTTGAAAATATAAGAGACTAAAAATTACCGGTGACAAAAATATGGAGACTAGCTGCAAATAAATCAGATTGAGTGCCCAAAGTACAAGCTCAAAAATTGACTAATCTAAGTTATTAATAATTGATCTCTTGATAGTCGAGCGATTCTATTCTTTTACTATATAGGACTTGCATTGGGGTATCCCACAGTCTATATACGATGCTAAATATCAATCCTAACTGTTTAGTTTATGAGCAATAATTAGGAAGCGGTCTATTTCGTTCTATCTTTTCTACCCTAAAGTAGGAGCAAGTTGCTAATTATAATAGCCTTATTTTTGACAATTGTTATTTCTTGCTTTTTGCAAGTTCAGAAGTCAGAAATCAAGCACTCAATAATGTCCACACAAATCTTGGCGGATTGGTATAAAGAAAACGATATTGTATCATGATTAACAGTATAAAATAAGAGATAAAACTGTCAAGAGATCTATACTGGCTCCTAGCCGTTAAGTGGGGAGATGATGAAAAGATTATTGTGATGGTGGAATCAGAGATGTTGAGTTTTAGATTACGTGAGAGTGATGCAGGCGAGAGAGCCCGTTAGAGGGTTGTATTCGGAGAGCTTTATTAGTTCAAGAAGCTTTTATGGCCTTGATGAACGGTGAGGCTGAGTGGTTGAAAGAAAGGGACTTGGTATGGATGATCATGACAAAAACATGGTTGGATTTAGAATTTCATTTCAGTGTGCAATCAGGGCTTTGCCTAACAAGACTCTTTCATACTCAGGCTACGACTATTCCCTTTTGTGGGTACCAAAGGGAGGGACTATATTCAATCAATTCTGAAAAGCGTGATAGAAATGGCGAAAATTTGTCAATGGACACAGAGCGCATCTATAAACATAAAAATAAAAAATTAGATAGAATTGAATTGGCACTTTGTTTCTATGCCTCACAGGGCTACTATTGATGGTTGACAGAAACCGGTAACACTTAAAAATTAAACTAAACGTTTTCTTAGTCTGATATTCGAAAATGTGGAACTATTCAAAAGTACAAGTATGACTTGAATGGTCAAAAAAAAAAAAAAAAAAAGGTGCCACGGTGATTTCTCCGACCTATTTGTCTTTGAATTATGGTAGGTGGGCAATAGAATCATTGTCTGCCTAAAACCTGTTAGGTTAGGCAGGTCCAGGCTGCACCACAGAAGATAATTTCTTTAGACCTATGTATGTAACCCAAAAGATTAAAAAAAAGAAAAAAGAAAAAAGCACTTCAAGCCTATCGCAAACCATTGAAATCTACAAACTCTAGAAATCATTTTTTTGTGATTAGCTAGAGACTGCCAACATTCACTGACTTTTCCTTTTTCTTCGGATTTGGTGATGCCATTACTTTATCCTCCGACTTCTTACTTGTTGAAGAAGTAACCCAAAAAGCTAGTGGAAGGGGTGGTTTCATTGACATTGACGAGCGTATTTGATACCGATGATTTAACAGTTTCACTTATTACAGTTTCCTCTCTTCAGTTATCCCAAAAAAAAAAAAAAAATCATGTAAGTATACTTGGGAAAAAAATACAAGAGATGACTGCATAATTGATAACACTCTGACAGCCAAACAAATTCTGTCAGTCGCTGCTGCTCCATTATGATATACCATAAGGCTAAAATGATTCGAAAACTTAACTCTACGAAATTAACTTGAATCTCGATAATGTGACCAATAAAAATCTATATCCCATATCAGCAAAACAGTCATGCCCACACTGGAGATGATAAATGGGGATATGGTGGGGGGTTGTGCCTCTAATTATTTTCTTTTCTTTATTTATTATATTTTTATCCAGTCATGCTCAACTTAATTCATTCAGCCACTATCACGATATTTATTACTCACCAATTAAAAAGATTACCAAAAAGTGGGTAAATCAGTTTCAGCACCGTTCTCTCTCTGTCTCTCTCTCTTTTCATCTTCTTTGGTCCTTGTATTATTTGCCTGTTCAAGACAAAAGGTTTAATAAAGGTAAAGCTCGAACCCTTTTTTTCTTTTTTCTTTTTTTTATTTTTTTACTTTTTTTATTCTACTTTCCCAGGACAAAAGTGAAGGAGAAATTTGAACCTTGATAATAAAATTAGAATAAAAAAGAGTTGTGTTTTATGACCTTCGGATTCTCTTACCAGTTCCTATCTCGCATTCACCGTATTCACAAAATAGGCGCGCGTAGGATAGGACCCACGTAGCTCCTTTTGAAACTGTGGTCGGCGTGGCTGATCGAGCCCTCGGTCTGCAAGCAATGTCCAGTCTAATCCCACTTAACCGTGGCCCCTTTTTCCCGGTCTTTAGGGACTTCATCGAGCCCCAGTTACGTGGCTTATGCCTGATCACACAAAATGCCCCATCGTTGTCTCATTTAAGTGGAAATTGGGATACCACTGTTTAAAATTCGCCAAAATATAAAGACTTACATTTATTGATTTTTTTTTTCACTTTCTGCCTCGAGCTTTTTTAATTAAATATGAAAATTTAAAGTTTTATATAATATGATATTAGAGTTTATTTTATTCTCTTATTTGTCTTTTTTAAGTAATTTTTTTAAAAATTTTTATTAGATTAACTTAATTTTAATAATTTCTACTAACTAAATTTTAATTATTTAATTTAATTTTATTGTATAACTTATTAATCGAGCTCATTACATTTCAAGAGGGCTTAGAATGAATATAAAATCATTAAAGTATAAAAATTTATATAAATTATAGTATTTATGATTTTTTTCACTTATTAATTTTAGTTTTTTTTAAGTAAATATAAGATTTTAAAATATTGTATCATGCCTAAAATATTATATTATATTAAATCCTAGCGCAATCTATCATTGCTTTAATGGAAAAATCCGTCAGTTTGGCGCAGACTGTTGACTTCCGCTGCTTAGAACTTGCTTCAAATTGGCTCTTTCACATGACAAACCCTGCATTTGTTCTTTGTCTATTGAAAAGGTCAGAACTTATTGCTATATTCATTGATTCGATTCTACCTAAAGTCATATCTTATGCCATAGGTGCTAAGACGGTGCGTAATGCCGGGATTAAATTATTTCATTTGTTAATTACATGTTAATTGATTCGAGATACACTCGTTAGAATAGAGGAAGAAAGGAAACGGAAACGAGGGAACAAAAATGACATTTTGACAAACTAATGCTATTATGTATATTTCAATGGATTAGAGATGGACAAATGACTAAGCATGATTGGTCCCAATGGACAACGATTAATGACTATTGCTGCTGACTACTGTCTTGTATGATTGGACATGACAACATTAATAATTCAGCAAGATAGTCTGTATCCTGTGAGCATATTATGTTCACGCCATCTCTACATCTTTTGTTCCAAGAGTTGTGTCCAAAATACATCCATAAACATGCACATAGAAAACAAACTTGTCAAATTGTTTGCTAAGAACATTTGTTTTAAAATCTTTTTTGCTTTACGACCTTTTTTCTAGTTCCTCTCCATCAACTTCATTGACACATGGGAGTTGATGAATGATGACCAACTTCACAGCAAAAGTTCAAAATAAGAAATTTCTACGAAGGCAGATGACCTGAATCGGAGCTAATTATTAGCTAATATAATGTTTTACGTGGACACAGTCATAAATACATTCGTAATACTTGAATTATTTGTTTGTTAAATCATCGAGTCAAATACCGATAAATACAAATGCAGCTCGTAGTACATTAACATATCTAATTGTATATAGAATAACCACTAACCAGAAAATCTAGTAATAAAATTATTTAAACTCTTAATTTTAGATATAAAATTTGATCTTTAGTCTCAATAATTTAAAAAAGAAAAAACTGTATCCAAAATATTGTATTAAGAAACGATTTCTTTAAAATAAATAATTTGCAAACTACAATATGATATAATTTAGCCTCAGAATTATCTATGTTTATTATGGGAGTGCGCGACTAGGCCTAGGCTCTTGTTGAAAGTTCGACTAACCTAATGGCTAATGTCAACATTCAAGGAAATATGTTCCCGAGTTCTAAATTCAACTAGTCATGGCGTGGACCCATGTAGCAGCCTTGCAGGACAGCCACGCTAGTTTTGTTCTCTCTGTCTTTTATTTTACATAAAATAATTTGAAAAAAAAAATCTATTCTGAAATTTTTTTTTCCTAGTTTGTTAAAATAATTTAATATAAAAATATAAAAAAGTAATAATAATTAATGCTGTTTGTGGTAAATTATTTTTAAGTGTCAAAATAACCAACACATCAAAACAAACCAAGCTACTGGCCATTTGTAGATATGCGCAGTATCAAACAGGATTGGACTGGAAGTTGTTGGAAGGAAAATTCATTTTGGGCCCTCTCAATCGGTGGCCAATTTTTGTGGGACAGTCATGTTTGATGAGAATATGCCCAATAACTGTAAAAACAAGGAACGAATATTGGAATTTCTTTTGGATAAGTATTTTCCTTTTTGGTAAAGGTGACGAGATCTAAGTTATGAATTTTCATGACCCTTTCCTAGATTCACAAACTCCAATGTGTTCTGCACCGAGAGCAAGTTTAGCAGGCTAAATATATTAATGTCAGCTTGCAGTGTACTTGGGAAGTTTCCTTCGGAATGGAACCTGGCAGGGGAGATTGGCTTTTGGGTTTTGCAAGGAAGGTCACTCGTGAGCACACAATATTTTGCTCATTCATATGGTTACACCCTTATATGATTGTATAATAATTTGAGACAATGAATTTACAAGTGGGAAACAAGAAAACATATAAAAAAAAAAAAGGATAATTACAAAAAAGGTACTCCATTGGCCAAGAAATTCGATTAAAGAAGAATAGCAGAAGGTAGATGGTTGGATGATTCATAATGCTGCAAAGCCCAACAGGGTAGAATTGCACTGGCTACTATACTTACTCTTGCAGCACATATTCCGGAGCAATTATTAGAAGGAGAAAGAAAAGAGTGAAAAAAGATTCTGCCTTCCGAGTAAGACAACAAGAATAGCAACTACTAAGGCAGCATTTCCTGGATGGATCTTCGGGTTTCTGCATATGGACGTCTCAAAGTAGGCAATATGCAATGTACATGGGCAGTGGGAAACAGAGAACATTGATATGTTGGGCCTTTTAGAACGCTGGCTGCAATCTACAGAGGTTGTTCTCTTTCTCGTCATTCTGGGCCAAGATTAGTGGAAGAAATTGTTCACATAGACGCCCACTTCTTTTTACGACCAGATGACTTCCACGATCACTCGATGCGTACACATAAAATGGCTAAAACGGAAACCATTTCAGCCCAAAAGCCCGGAGCCCACCAAAGGGCAAAAGAAGAAATTATAAAGACTGCCTATGGCGTCGCCCGGACTCGAACCGGAGACCTTCAGTGTGTTAGACTGACATGATAACCAACTACACCACGACACCTCTTGACCGTAATGCCAAAATAAGAATACTAAAATATGTTTAACAAATTCCTTACAAGCGTGCTCCACCAAAAAGCCAGAACAGGCCAGCAGGATACGAGGAGGACGGGCGAGAATGCAAGGCAATTCGAGCTCTCTTCTTCTTATAGCTTCAGGGACCAATACCCTCGTTTCCTTCTCCCTTTTCTCAGCCCAAAATGTGGTCAAAGCCCCATCTTCAATCACTTCACATCTCACTCTCCGCCTCAAAAACCACTTTTTCCTACCGTCGCCGCCGCAACAAGGACACACCCATTTCAGCTTCCCATCTCTTCCACCGCAAAGATTTAATCTTTTTCCCGTTTATGCTCAAAACAAGCGAGGAAAAGGTGGGGCCGGTGCTGCTGTTGAGGAAATGAGTGATTTCGAGGAGGATGAATTGGAGGGTGAGGATGAAGATGATTTCGAAGAGGAAGATGTCGATGATGCTGAGAAGGAGGAGGAAGAGTTTGTTCCATTTGGGAGAATGAAAAGGTGGTTTGAGAATAAGCCTGCTGGGTTTGGTGAAGGGAAAGTTTATGACACGTTTATTGAAGACAAGCTGGTTGATGAAATTGAGCAGAGTAGAAAAGCACAAGCTGCTAATCTCAATAATCTCAAAAATAATCGTGTCAAGCCTGCTAGCAAGAAAGGCGAGCTAAAACAGAAGAAACGTCAAGCCTTCTCTCTCTCTCTCTCTCTCTCTCTCTCTCTCTCTCTATATATATATATATATATATATATATATGTATATATAGAATAACCAATTTTACTGCTTCTCTTGTGTGATATGCTTTTATTTTTAACTTTGTTTGTTCTGTTTTGTTTTTTTATTTTTATTTTTATTTTTATTTTTCGCTGTGTGTGTATTACTTGCTTCTATTCATATTTCGTGACCCTTTATCGTAGCAGAAGTATTTGCCGGGAGGAAATGTGTTGGTCTAGCAGAAACGATTAGATGGTTTATAGATGGAGCTTCAACGAGAGCTTGGTCTAGACGGAGGTTATGAGCATTATTTTCATGCATAACTTTTATACCGAGGCCAATTATTGTTCTTGGCCTTAGCAATAGGTTGTTAGGTTGTTATTTTGTAATTGGTGAGAAATTATGAGTTTCTTGGTATTGTTAGAAAGAAGTCAGTTGCTGGCATCTGGTGTAACTGTGAAATATTTGTTTCTGCTTATTTCCCTGGGAAATAGATCTTGTATGCCTTCCTAAAGTTACTATGTCATGTGATATCCTCCTCTAAATTTGAATTAGATTAAAATGCTTTATAAAGTCCAGAAAGAGGAATTTGTTTCCTGTAAAATTGCTGGACCATGGGAATTGACAATTCAATTTTGAATGTTTTCTCGTAAGTAAGTCCACTCCATTTTTCGCAAAAGTTTGGGTTGGTTGGAGCCATAAAATTAGAAACTAGTAACAAAGGATATTGATATATGTCAGACATGGCTAAATTGTTGTATTATGAAAAATATGTGCCAACTGCCAAGGAAATGGTATACATCATCTTTGCTATACGGTCACATCTTTGAAAGAACTGGTTGTAGAAGTACAGCCATAATCTGGTTTACATTCTGATGTTGTGGTGATGGAGCTGTTGGGCTCTTAGTCCCCGGCAATCATGGTTCAAATCCTAATACCAATGAGCCAAAAGAAATAAAACCATATCCAGTGCACGCTCACTCTCCTACAATCGTTGTCTCTCTGCCTTGATGTCCTAATAATGTGTGTGTATTATAATGATCTGTATGCTGCAAAGAGCTACTTTGAGCTAATTTCACACTTCCCTCCACCAAGGTAATCACAAGGGAAATTTTGTGTTATCCAGCATGAAATGTTAACCATGAGCAGGGTAGAAAAAAAGGAATTAAATAGAACTGAAAGCAACGGCTACTTTTAGGTTTCATAACATAATTAATTGCCTTTGCATTAGCTAGGTTGTTTGAAAATGTATTCATGACTTTTTCATCAAACTAAATGAAAGAAAAAGGCATATCTGCAATCTATTAAATAGTTGTGTGTTCTGCATTAATATGGAAAAAGTGTGTGCATGTTGTTTACTTCACCCTGCTAGCATATTCTGACTTTGGACTGCTACACTGGATTGATGCAGTGCCTGAAGTTATACCAGGTGAAATTCGTGTTCATGTATTCAACCTTCCAAAGAAAAAGAACATTCACAGAGATCTAAAATTAGCTTTCAAAGAAGTTCCTGGTATCGTGGACATTATTCCTGCTGTCTCTGGAAACAAGAAGACAAGGGACCCAATTTGCAAGGGCTTTGCTTTTGTTGATTTCATGTCCAAGGTGGATGCTACTAGGTATATTGGCTTTGGTTAAATATGAGCAAAATATCAGAATCATTAAGGGATTTGTTTGGTAGAATGTAATGGAAGAGAATAGACGGAACTTCATTATGAATTTCTCAAGAAAATTGATTCCATTACATTGCCTTATCTGCCCTTAAGGTCTACCAACAATTTCATAATTTGTGCAGTATGCTTTGGTGGAAATTTTGCTGATATTGCAAACAAAACAGCAATTGTAGTCCTTAAAATTGCTGAATACTAGTTTTATGTTGAAATATCTGTTGAATTTTGTAATTGAAGTCTATGGATAGCTTTGTTTTGCCTGATAAACAATGGAAAACCTGACAATGAAAACATGCCAAAAAATATGTGGGTGGACCACGTGCAAAACTTGCGTGGACATACAGAACATGTCATCTCATTGAGGTTATAAAACCCATATTGTTTTATTATGTATGGATGATAATTTCTCTCTGAGCAGGTTTGTGCAAGTGTTTTCTGGACAAAGTATAACTTTTGGTAGGATTCAGAAGGATATAAAATGCAAAATGATCAATTCAAGCTCGTCCAACATTTCTGCTAATGAATTAGTTGGTTGCTTTGAGTCTGCTCCGCATGTAATGGATCGTGCCTTGGAAGAAGGCAGCACTGATGATTCTTCTTTTGAAGAAACTGCCTTCCACATGTATGATGACCTAGATGATGATGATGATGATGATGGTGATGGTGATGGTGATGGTGATGGTGATGGTGATGGTGATTTCATGACATCAAAACTGGAGCATTCAACGATCGATGCGGAATCAATCAGCACACCACGGCTTAAAGACGGTGATAGCGCTGCTTCAACGGTTAAATCTACAACTAGTTCTCTATCCCTGAAGAAGCAACATAAATTCCAAGCTAACAAGAAAATGAGTAATACTAGAGGAAGAGAAGGGAAGGTTCCAAAGCTGGAAGTTCCAGGATCAGCAAAAAGGTTATTTCAAATTTCTTTGTGACATTATTTTCTACCCTTTTTTTTTTCTTTTTTGGTTTATATATTTGTTATATTTACTCAACTTATTATGTTGATCTTAATCCAGGTTAAAGATCAAAGAGAAGGCCGTGCTGGCAGAGGTTTTCAGTAAATATGCATTGCAAGCTGCTTCAGCTTCAAGGGAAGAGAGATAACGCACAACAATTCGTTCGTTGGAAGCATTTAGTGCATGATGGAGCTCATTACGCTTTGCTTATACAATATGGGTGCTGTAACTTTCATATTCAACACCACTTTGGGCATCAAAAGTTTGCATGCACCGCTTTATAAATCAATGACTTCTGAGATCTCTAGAATTGCCAAATATTCCAACTCCAACTTAAGACCGAACCTATACCAAGAAAATTGGGTTTAGTGTTAGGTCTTTCGATCAATAATTCAAAATAATCCCAATTTAGTAGGTAAAAATAAAGTTAATTTTATGTATTTCAAATATAAATTTAAATTCTCGAGTATGTATACATTAAATAATTTAAAATATATAATTAATAATTATAATAATAATATAATAGTTATATTTATATTTAAAATGTGTTAATATAACTTCATTTATTCAATTTACTTCATATTTAAGGCAGAAAATTGTCTCTCCAACCCCAAGTCACGGGGCCATAACAGAATTGTAAAATGATAATTCTGTCTCACCCACTAATACCATATGTAAGAATTCCCAAAAACGCAAAAATGGGTATGGCAGCCTTATTGAAAGGATTTCGACTTCAAATCTCAAGTACGACGCCGTTGAGGAAAACACCTCCATTTCGCCCTACCTTGAACTCTCGCTCCTTTTCCTATTCCACGACGCCGTTTCCATCTTCATCTCCGACACCGGCCGACGTTGTACCAGGAACTGGAGGCGATGTCCCAGGCGTTGCTAGAGATGACAATCTGGTGTACCCAGTTGCACCCGTCGCTTCCACCGTGAAACCGGCAACTATACCCACTCTCCTTCAGCCACGTGTCGTAGTCTATGACGGCGTCTGCCATCTCTGCCACCGAGGTTCCATTTTCCTCTGTACCATCCAACCTTCTCATTCATTTGAAGTGATCGTGTGGCGGATTGGCGTTTTTGCCAAGAATCGCCAACCCCACATGTTATTTCCGTTTACTTTAATCTTCTAAACCTCTGCCATGGATGATAATTCAGTTGAATTTGTTTTACAGTGTGAAACTCAATTCTGGGGTTTATGATTTGAATAGAACATATTAGTAGCTCTTGCATTTCTAATGATTTACAGCTAATATGTGATTCTCGCCTAACAGTTTAAGTTTTTGCGTTGATTGGTTTCTTGACATGCAATCAGGGCCTTTTTGACTGAGAGGTCTTAAGTTCAAATCACGGATTCATTCTCAGCCATGGATGAGATTTATGTTGGGGTCTTAGCTAGAAGACCTGTTTATGTTTTTTGAGCTCCAAGAAATTCTCGTATTTTCATTTAGACTACGCAGTACTTTACTGAAAATGAGAAGAGTTGGGAATACTAAAATTTTTGCTCACTGCATGTGTCCAGGACTAATATTTTTCATTTTCCATGTGGTTGGCTATTGTGAAATGAACTACATTAGTTGGTTGGCAATCTTAGCCTTAATGAGAGAGAGTGAAAGGAAAGCTCTTTAATATATGATGTTGGAACTCAAGCATAGTTCGATTTCTTGAAAACTGCTTCCACCATATTTCTATTGCTCATTATCACTCCCCTATGGTGATTAGCCTTTTGGTTATCATGTTTTCTTCTTGATTGGTTTCTGTTGGCTCATTAATATGTTAGATTAGAACTTTGCTTTCTGTTGGTTCAATAATATGTTAGAGTAGAACTTTGCCTGTTGACATGTAATATAGACCAGTTTGGGATCTTTACAGGGGTCAGGTGGGTTATCAAGGCAGATAAACACAGAAAGATCAAGTTCTGTTGCCTCCAATCCAAGGCTGCTGAGCCATATTTGGGACTGTGTGGCCTTGATCGGGAAGATGTGTTGCACCGTTTTCTGTTTGTTGAAGGTCAAGGTTTATACCACCAAGGATCCACTGGTTAGTTCTCCATAAATGCACCTTATTTCTATGGTGCAGGTCCTCCAGAAGATGATTTTGTATTTCTTGCCTTACTGGAAGTGTATCTGTCCATTGATGTCTATGGCTTGAGACACTATAAAACAAATTCCCTGTAACTACTAACTGGTATTCTGCATTTGGTCATGAGCTACTTTTGACCAGGTTGCTGCTTACATAAACAACAAAAAGGGAGAGAGAGGGGGGCGGGGGGGGGGGGAAGCGGGTTTGGGTTGAACGGGCAACAAGCATTGTCATGGAATTTAATGTTTAGCAATAGTGTCACAAAGATGGATCAAAAGTAAGGCAACCCTTGGAGATATTCTCACCTGCAATCTGAAATTTCAGTTTTTGTATTCAGATTTTATTTGTCAGCTATCAATAGCTAATTGATTGCTGAATTGATTCTGCTTGTAAAGAGGGAACTCGTACAGATTGGAAAATGCTTGTTATCGAAAAGCGGTCAATGCAGGGACCTCTTAATCCGGAATCCAGATTACTGATAATCCTATACCATTCGTCCCTGAAGTTAAAACAAGCATCCATGTTGTGGTATTTAGACTAGTGAGTATATTGAGTTTTAGTGTTGGAGATAATTTATTCAAAACTTTGCTGCAACTGCTTCCGTCTTCAATCATCGCGAGCATTGGGGCATCTCTTGTCTACTCCATACCTCTACTCCATGTGTTTCTTAGGTTACCAAGATAATATATTTTTTATCTTTTCCCTTTCTTCTGGTCTTGTGCAAAATTCAGTTCCTCTCTCTCTCTCTCTCTGTTTTTCATTATATTTTATTTTATTTTTTAGCATAAGTCCACAAACTCAATCTTCAAGTGTATTGAGAAAAGCCATTTGTCTGAAGGATGTAAAAAATTCAGATTGTTTCATGGTGGTGTTATGATATACCAGTCTACAGAAAAACTATGTGGATTCAATCAATCCATACTTGTGTGTATGTTTAATTAAGCCTTTCCATCAGAAATTTATATTCCTGTTATAACTACTGGCAAGTTCGAAGATAAAGTTCCTATGCTAATGTGTTTGTGGCAAAAAAAAAAAAAAAAAAAAAAGGAATTCTAATTTTTTTTTTTTTTTTTTTAATTGCTCATCTTTTAAATGCATGGTGAGAAATGGACCCAAGAATGGTTGGAACCGTGTTATATCTGCTTATTTCGATATCTAGTCACCTTGCAATCATTTGAATGCGATAAACTCATTCATAACTTTAATGCTTCATGTTGCTGCAGCTGCACTGAGAGTTCTTTCGTACTTGCCTCTACCATATTCAGCTTTGAGCACACTCTTGATGGTCCCAGTTCCTTTGAGGGATGCTGTCTATGACTTCGTTGCCAAGCACCGATACGATTGGTTTGGAAAGGCTGACCATTGCTTAGTTTTGAAAGATGCAGAGATGCTTGATCGTTTCATAGACAGGGACGAGATAGCAGGATCAGATTTGTAAATTGAACCTCTTAAAATCCAGCCGGCTACAAGTTTAATTAGATGTTTTGCTGGTGTAATTTAGGAGAGAAAAAGTTGTAACTGAAACCAAGAAGTTGCGAGGACAATCTTTCACTAACTATTGACAGTGATCGTATCGCAAAAAAATTACCTGCTATCTGAATTATTTTATTATAATTTGAAAATTAAAATACAGTATTTTTGTTGAACAGTGATGTGGTTTATGCAGCAACGATGAGCCTTACGTGGGCCAACTGTGACAATCGTACGATTGCTTTTAAGGCTAACCAAAAGCATCAAGAAACCGAAGAAAAAAATTAAACAAGTTAAAAAAAGAGAGAGAGAGAGAGAGAGAGAGAGACCAAGAAAATGTTGATCGATCAAATGCCCTTCGGCAGGCGGGAGCTTGTGGAACCCATGCGTTGGGCCGCACGTTACGGTCAAGCCCATGGCCAAGAGTATTATGCTAGCCATCCTCAAAGACTCGGCACCAACAGTAGCATAAAATTTGAGGTTTTCGTTTATCAATCATTCCCTTTTCAGTGACAGCTCCTACAAGAAATCGAATCATTTCTGAATGATTTCAATTAAATCATGAAGTTATTTCTTGGACAACGTTGGCTTACACGAATCCAAGAAAAGGCACAAAAGGAGGAAATTATAATAGATAATGAATTTTCCTGGAGGCCAACATAAGCAGAAATTGACGAAATAATCTGTGTTCTCTTTTTTCACGGGGGCATTCAACAGCACTATATGTGATAGGTTATCAACCCTATTAGTCATGGTAGATACAGTTTGATAGCTTTGTTCCCTACAATCAGCATTCACAGGAACAATGCTGTAACTCAGAGTCTTTTGTTATCACAGCAAATCACCAATAACTACTCAGCTCTTCAAAGATGAACCATCTGAGCACTTTCAATCTATGATGGGACAGCAGCCAAAAAGTGGATAGTTCTATTAACTGCTTTCACCACTGGTCCACTCTTTCCAGTCCTTATCCACATGATCCTGTGCCCATTTGACTGCTGCACGAGCAGCTTGTGGTCCTCCAGGCAACCCTCGCTCATTTAGGGTATCCGCCATGTCGACGAAGGGTGTGACCAAAAGTGTGCCAGGACCACCATATTCAGTATGTAAGAAGGTACTCAATATCTGGAGAATAATAAGTACCAACAAAACTTACTTACTAGTATGCTTTTTGCATGTAAGCAATACATAAATCATATTCAAGCTATTAGAAACAATAAAGGTCCTGAAAACTCGGGAAACCTATTAGATATCTTTGATGAGGATCTAACCAATAGGGTGAACCATGAAAGTACTCCTTTACTTCAAAATTTCATACCATCAGTGAACTACTATATGTTTTGCAAAATAGGCAGATTGCAGCCAGTATTGTAACATAATTTCAGGATACAAAAACATTCCTCCTCTGAATTTCAAGAGAAAATCAATCATTCAAGAAAGTCTCATTATATTATAGAGAGTGACTTAGTAACCGCACACATCCCCAACTTCCAAGTTCACACTTCAAATTCCTAGTCTTATGTGGATGAAAAATTAGATATTTTAGTAACCACAAAGTTCAGAGTGTCCCCATATCCTTTGAGCAAGACAGTTTTCCTGATTTCTGATCATTTACCTCTTATTGTTCCTATATTTCCTCCTAGCAGATCCCAGTACAAAAGTGCTGTGGTAGTAGAGCCAACTTCCAGCTACATGCTAGCATTTCTTTTCCTGACATAAATGATAGCTATATTCAAGCATTTACTCTCTCTTCCATGCCTTTGGCTTTGCCCAAAGTAATGAAAACTGTCGCTGATGAGAAGTGCCCATAACTGTACAAGTTGTTTGCCAAACAGAAAAATTACACCAACTGAATGTCTTTTCCACTCCCCTACAAGTTTAGAACAAGTTTAGAACCTCTCACTCCAGACTAGCACTTGATCAATGATCAACTAACAAAATCAAGACAGTGTCCGAACAATGATCTTGGGACTATTCTTATATGAAAATGTTTCTTCTAAAACAGGCTTAAGGCTTAGTAGATCAAGCTAGCAACGACTAAGTGGTAAGTAGTTTGAGACAATAGTTCTGCATTGCATCCATGTTTTTGTCAAAGAGCAGATAGCGGGTTTAGTCTGTCAACTACGTCTGGACCCTTTTAATGCTATTGAAATCATCATCTTATGTATCATATAAAATCTTATATATTCAACGAAAGGACTAATACCAGATAACTTAGAGATACCAAGGACTTGGCTAAACAACAAAATGATTAAAATTCTCAATTTCCACCATCTTTTGATACAAAGATGACTAAAAACATCAATATAACTAAGACACTATGAGTCACCCAAACGGCAACCAAAATGAATTACCTCGGTGCAGAGTCCCACAACTTCTTCCGCACAATCTCCGTATATATCCTTCTTCTTTGCGAGCTTCTTCAGGAGATGGGTCCTGAATTTCTCAGTCTCCTGAACCATAAAGACGCAACTTTAAACTCAAATAACTCAACAGGGTGAGCAACCAGAAGGGAGTATTAGAAGTAACAAGCATGAAACCAATGATAAACGTACGGCATCAGCAAAATCGGGAATTGGGTCGGGAAATTTGTATTCCGCTGCCTTGCAAACGAGCATTGTCTTGGCGATTGAAGAAGTGTGCAGTCTTAGGTTTCTCCGGGTAGAAAGAGGTGGCTTGACGCGAAGTGAAATGAAAGTGGGAGAAAAAATTGTGGGGAAGAACGTAGGTGTGACATGAGCAGTAGAAGTGGAGATGGGCTTGTGGGGGTCAATGCTTGAAGGAAGCAGAGCTCTACTCCATGCACCCATTTCTCCCTGCATAGGTGTGGGTTGGAGATGCAGTTGGCTTCCTCAATTGCCAACGTTAGACGGACACAGAAGGGTTCAACTATATCCATCTCAAAAATAAAAATGCTTTTTAAAATTTTTTTTAATTATTATTATTATCTGACCCCCAAAAAAAATTGTGCATCCGTTGCCCGAATCCAAATTTGACTTTTTTTTATTAATATTTTTATTTAATTAATATTTATTAAAAATGTTACCGTTTAGTTAATATTAATAAATTTAAAATTTAATCATTAAATAAAATTGTATTATATATATTATAAATTTTATTTATTTAAATACAAAATGCGGATAAAATAAGACACGCTAAAATACCATTGAGCTACTTCGAGTAATGTGTTGCATTGTACGAGGGAACTAGCACACGTTGTGAAGAGCGGGGAGGAAATGAGTTTTACCGAATATAATTTAAGCAATGTTAAAACTCGTCTCACTGAGTTTTTTTTTTTTTAACTTCACTCAAAATTTTGAAATTATTAGACACACAGGATTTCAACTAATTTGTATATTTAGAATTTTCATTAATTTTTTAAAAATTTATCAAATGAGTTATTTTATTTCAAATATTAACTTTAGAACAAATATGTACATAAGTTTAACTAATTAATTATAACTAAATATAGTTTTGAGTTATATGAAATTTAGATATATTTGTACTTATTTTTTATTTTAAAATGAATGAAGAAGTTATTATTTATCATATTTAGAATTTAAATAATTCTTTGAATGCTATTTTAGGTAATATATTATGTACAACCACCATAGAAGCATTCCCCTGTGACCCATCACAAGATACAATTTTAAAATTACTTTTCTAACAAATCATTGTCTTTCAATTATAACAAAATAAATGTCATACAATAATAAAAATTTTGATTTCAACTGATAACATAAGACTGATCTGAGATGCAAAAAACAACTAACACTAATATTTTTTGTTAAATTTTAAATTATTATTTATGAATTACATAGTTTAAATACTAATTTTGTTAGGACAAGAACCCCTCCACAATGGCAACAGCTGCTATTTGTTACGAGAACGCTGCTTGCATAGGGACATTATTCTATCACATATGTGACAAGTCATTACTTTCTCTCCAAAAAACTGTCAGTGGTATTAGAGTCTACCCCTTCCACTGTGAGATTTTGACTTGGCGTAGAATGCTGAGAACTCCCGATTTCACCGACTTGGTGTATGTCTAAGAACGCCGACGAGAATGTCGATGAATTCAATGTAGGAGAATGTAACGGGTCGCGGTCATCTCACTCTCATATTGTTAAGGAAAGGGGAAACTTAAGCTTTATAAATCGGCTGTCTTTTGGAAAGAAAGTAATAACCCGTGACAATCCTCTCTGACATCTCCCCCGACCCCTCAGACCCCGTTACCTTCCTGGTCTTCAAGGATTAATACATTCAGCTCTTATCCTCCCTTCCTCAGCGGAGGTCTTCTCTCTATGGACTTGGGGAGCACGTTAAGAAGTCCTTCAAGTTGCCCCTCAATCAGACACTGACATTGTGGAATGCAGACATTTCCAGCGCAAATGTTGATGTTAATCTCTATGGCTCCCACCCCTTCTACATTGACGTCCGGTCACCCTCACCTGATGGCAAAGTAACGGCTAGGACCACACATGGAGTTTTGATGCTCAATAGTAATGGGATGGATGTAGTGTATAGAGGTGACAAGATCACTTACAAGGTTATTGGAGGTGTCATTGATCTCTATTTTATCGCAGGCCCATCACCAGATATGGTGATACAACAATACATAGAGCTCATCGGCCGGCCTGCTCCTATGCCATATTGGTCCCTTGGTGGGCTGCCATGCCTTTTCGCTTTATTCTTTGCTCCACTATATTATTTAGTTCTGCTTTGAAATATGTGTTTTTTTAAAAAGTGGGGTCACGGGGTCATTACTCTCTCCCCAAAAGGCAACCTTTTAGAGTGTGCAGTACCTACGTTTATATGCCCCAAGATCTCCTTCTTTCTATCCGATGTGGGAGACAGGTCTCATACACCCATCCGTCACATTCTCCCCCACCGAATCCACCGACGTCCGTCGAGAATTGGGACCTCCTCTTGCCTACTTCCACATGACTTCCTCTTGCCTACTCCTTCAAGAATCAGGACCTCCACTTGCCTACTTCCACATGAAGTATGTAGCAGGAAACTCCACATGAACCACATAAAGCGCATTCTCCCCCACCGAATCCATCGATGTCCGTCGAGAATCGGGACCTCCTCTTGCCTACTTCCACATGACCTCCTCTTGCTTACTCCTTCCAGAATCAGGACTTCCTCTTGCCTACTTCCACATGAAGTATGTAGCAGAAAACTCCACATGAACCACATGAAGCGCATTCTCGCTCACCAAAACCATCGACGTCCGTCGAGAATCAGGACCTCCTCTTGCCTCTTGCTTACTTCCACATGACCTCCTCTTGCC
>CM034059.1:1622358-1685763 GCA_019804595.1 Bruguiera parviflora
TCTTGCTTACTTCCACATGACCTCCTCTTGCCTACTCCTTCCAGAATTGGAACCTCCTCTTCCCTACTTCCTGTGACGGATGGGTATATGAGACTCGTCTCCCACATCGGATAGGAAGAAGGGGATCTTGGAGCATATAAACGTGGGTGCTGCACACTCCAATAGGCTGCCTTTTGGGGAAAGAGTAATGACCCCATGACAAGTGGTATCAGAGCCAACCCCGACCCTTATTCCGATGTCTCCTGCTAAGCGCTTCGTGTGGAAGGAGTAGGCAAGAGGAGGTCCCGATTCTCGATGAGGACGTCGATGGATTCCGGGGGGGGAGAGTGTGACGGACAGGTATATGAGACCCATCTCCCACATCGGATAGGAAGAAGGGGATCTTGGGGCATATAAACATGGGTGCTGCACACTCTAACAGGCTACCTTTTGGGGAGAGAGTAATGACCCCGTGACAAGTAATGTCACGTGCCATGTGATATTGCCCATTGAAGAGGCTTATTCCAGCCACCACTCCTTAATTCCAGAATTTTGTAGAATTCTCTAGAATCTTGTAGATAACTCCCTTATCCTCTAGGAAGACGTAAAGTTAGATAGCACACTTATCTTCTTAGAAGATGTAGAGTTAAGTAGAATACTCTAGAAGGAGAATAGGGACCATTAGATCAAATAGATCCTAGCCATCTGTTAAAGGGGTGGATGTCTATATATAGTCTTAGGGAATTCATTTGTAAGAGATCCAAGCAATATAGTATTCTCCAAGTTCTCCATATCACTTATCTACTTTGTGTGCATCTTTCTATCTTTCGCTAACAATATTGTAGCTTTTTCAACAGGCTGAACTAGCACTTGAATTAGGTGAATTGCTAGTGCCACATGGGTAGTTGGGTGAACAAGGCCAAGTTGGTGACAAGTGGTATCAGAGCATCATTTCTGCAACAAGCACACTCTGTTGATAAGGATGTCAAGTCCACACAGTGAGATTACCAACGTGGCTGAGGAAGCCAAGAAACAACTAAAGAAGAGGAGATCAAGGTCGAGGGATGTCTTGGAAGACACCAATTCAAGGCTCATGATAGTTGAACTTGCCGTGGCTGATGGGCAGGAGAAGTTTGAGGTAGCAGACTAGCGCATCGACAAGCTCGAGAGAGAGAGTAAAGAGCTTCGTGAGGAGATGCAAGGTGCCTTAAACCAAGTCCTATCAAGGTGTCTTGACCAAGTAAAGACCTTGGAAGAAACCCTCCATTGTGAGGTTGGGCCGTTGAAGGAGACCAAGGATGAGCTAGTCCTTTGCAAGAAGGCAATTGCTCAAAGTGGAAGCATTGCCTTGCCAACGGTTGTTGCAGCTTCTCCAAAGGTGGATGTTCCAAGACCCAAGGCGTATAATGGGTCGAGAAATGCAAAGGAGGTTGATAATTTCCTATGGAGCTTGGAACAATACTTTAAGGCACTTGGTGTCACGGAGGATGCCAAGAAGATTGATATTGCTGCTTTATACCTCATGGATACTGCAATGGTATGGTGGAGAAGGAGGTGCAGCGATATTGAAAAGGGTACTTGCGTCATCAACACGTGGGACGAGTTTAAGAAAGAACTCAAGCGGCAATTCTATCCAAAGAATGCCGATGAGGAGGCAAGAACAAAGCTAAGGTGTCTTCAACAAAAAGGAAGCATACGAGAGTACACGAAGGAATTCTCCGAAGTGTTACTGGAAATTCCGGATTATCCCGACAAGGAAGCGTTCTTTGCATTGAAAGATGACTTGCAAAAATTGGGCAAAGCTAGAGATCCAAAGACATGGTGTTCAAGATCTCGCCACTGTTATTTCTGTTGCCGAATCACTAATAGAATTCAAGAAGTTCGAAAAGCCCAAGTCTCATAAAGATAGGGCTTACAAGGGAAAGAGTGGGGGAGACAGCCCCTCAAACAAAAGACGTTTTCACAGGTTTAACGGTCCTAGGGAAGAAAGGAACACCAGGGAGGGTCAAAGCAATGACAGGCCTCCTCTCAAATGCTACTTTTGTGACGGACCGCACAAGGCTAGGGATTGCCAGAAGAAAGCCAAACTTTCTGCCATTATTGAAGAAAGGGAGGAACAGCAGCAACGTGAGGAGACTAGGATGGGATCCTTGCAAATCCTCAATGCCATCAAAGCCAAAGTTGAAGTGCCTAAAACTGAGAAGAGAGGACGATTATATGTGGAAGCAAAGGTGAGTAACTAAGTGGTTAAAGCCTTAGTGGATACCGGAGCTTCTAACAACTTCCTTCAAGAAGAGGAAGCAAAGCGGTTGGGCATCAACTACAACAAGGAGCAAGGATGGCTCAAGGCAGTAAATTCAGAGCCAAAGTTGATTTTTGGCATTACCTATGGTGTAGAGGTACGTATGGGAGAATGGTGTGGCTTAGTAGACTTTTTTATTGTACCTATGGATGATTATCCAATTGTGCTTGGTATGGAGTTTATGGATCGTGTTAAGGCTGTGCCTATTCCTTTTGCCAACACAATGTGCATCTTGGAGGAAGGCAATACATGCATGGTGCCTTTGGCTAGGGAGACTAGCATTCCATCCAAGCAAATCTCAGCCATGCAGCTGTCTAAAGGTGCCAAGAAGTTGCAGCCCACCTTCCTTGTATCCTTAAAGGGTGAAAAGGATACTCTCGCATCAAATGTCATACGTAAGGAAGTCTCTCACGTCCTGGAGGAGTTTAAGGACGTGATGCCTCCCGAATTGCCTAAGAAGCTCCCACCTAAACGTGAGGTGGACCACAAGATAGAGTTGGTCCCTAGCGAAAGACCCCTTGCTGTGGTACCTTACCGGATGGCACCCCCTGAGTTGGAGGAACTCAGAAGGCAATTAAAGGAGTTGTTGGATGGGGGTTACATTCAACCGTCGAAGGCTCCATACGGTGCACCCATGCTTTTCCAAAAGAAGCACGACGGGTCACTTCGGTTGTGCATCGATTATTAAGCACTCAACAAATTAACCGTGAAGAACAAATATCTCATTCCATTGATAGCTAATTTGTTCGATCAGCTAGGTGAAGTGAGGTGGTTCACGAAGTTGGACTTGGGATCGGGATATTACCAAGTGAGGATTGCAAAAGGAGACGAGCCAAAGACCGCTTGTGTTATGAGGTATGGCTCCTTTGAGTTCTTAGTTATGCCCTTTGGACTCACTAACGCCCCTGCCACATTCTGCACATTGATGAATCGAGTATTCGAGTCGTTTTTGGATAAATTTGTCGTGGTGTATTTGGATGATATCGTTGTCTATAGTAAGACGTTGGATGAGCATATTCAACATCTACGACAAGTTTTCCAAGTGCTGCAAGAACATGAGTTGTATGTGAAGAGAGAGAAATGTGCCTTTGCTCAACAAGAGGTCACATTCTTGGGGCACATTGTCGGCGGAGGCAAACTATGGCTGGACAAAACCAAGGTGCAAGCTGTCCATAACTGGGAGCCACCGAAGAAGGTGACCGAGTTACGATCCTTTTTAGGCCTCGTCAATTACTACCGAAGATTCATAAAGGGCTACTCCTCTATTGCAACTCCACTCACTGATTTACTGAAGAAGAATCGAGCATAGAGTTGGGATGCTAGATGCCAAGGAGCGTTTGAAGTGCTTAAGAAAGCAGTAACTGATGAGCCAATGTTAGCTCTTCCTGACCACACCAAACCATACGAGGTACATACCGATGCTTCAAATTTTGCAATCGGTGGTGTTTTAATATAGGAGGGACATCCAATTGCCTATGAGAGCCGTAAGTTGAACGAGACCGAGCACCGCTATACAGTCTAAGAAAAGGAGATGACTGCAGTGGTGCATTGGCTGCGAACTTGGAGGCATTCTTTGTTGGGTCTAAGTTCGTGGTAAAGACGGACAACGTTGCCACAAGTTACTCCCTTAATTAAAAGAAGTTAATGCCAAAACAAGTGAGGTGGCAAGCTTTTTTGGCATGATTCGACTTTGTGATGGAGTATAAGTCGGACAAGGTCAATTTGGTGGCTGACGCACTAAGTAGGAAGGCCGAACTAGCTGCCATCACAAGTCCAAGCTTCCCTTTGATGGAACAAGTAAAGGAGGGATTGGAGCATGATCCATAAGCTAAGAGTTTGAAGGAATGGGCAAGTAATAGGAAGACACGTCAGTTTTGGCTTGAAGATGGATTACTCACTACCAAAGGCAATAAAGTTTATGTGCCAAAGTGGCAAGGATTGAGGAAGGCGATTATTAAGGAATGTCATGACTCCAAATGGGCAGGACATTTGGGGAAATGTCGTACGTTGGCACTTGTAGAGTGAGCATATTATTGGCCACAAATGCGAGATGACATTGAGCTCTACGTAAAGACATACCTAGTATGCCAACAAGACAAGGTGAAGCAACACCAACAGCCGGGATTGCTGGAGCCCCTACCTATTCTAAAGAGACCTTGGGAGAGCGTTTCAATGGATTTCATCACATGTCTACCAAAGTCGGATGAATGTGCCAACATCATGGTGGTGGTAAACCAATTCAGCAAGTACAGTGTGTTCATCCCTGTACCCACAAAGTTTATAGTTGAAGATGCAACACGCCTATTTTTCAAGTATGTGGTGAAATATTGGGGCATCTCGAAGACAATTGTCAGCGATAGAGACACTCGCTTCACCGGGAGATTTTGGCTGGAGTTGTTTAAGTTGATGGGATCTGAACTCAACTTCTCCATAAGCTTTCATCCCCAAACTAATGGCCAAATGGAGAGGGTTAATGCCTTGTTGGAGATGTTCTTAAGGCATTACGTAAGTGCCAACCAAAGTGATTAGACTAGGTTGCTCGACATAGCCCAATTCTCATACAATCTACAAAAAGGCGAGTCAACAGGGGCTAGTCTGTTTGAGGTTGCTACGGGACTACAACCAATGACTCCATACACTTTGGCGGTCGGCTACAAAGGGCCTAGTCCTGCTGCATTCAAGTTTGTCAAGGGTTGGCATGAAAAATCCGACATAGCACGAGCACACTTAGCCAAGGTAGCTAAGAGAATGAAGAAATAGGCTAATACCAAGAGGAGACACTTGGAGTTTGAGGAAAGAGATTTGGTGATGGTGAAACTCCTTCCCTATCAAAGCCGAAGGTTTGCTAAGGTGCATAAGAGTCTAGTAAGGCGTTACGAGGGACCTTTCCCAGTGGAGAAAAGGATTGGCAAACTAGCTTACCAATTAACTTTACCATCACACCTCAAAATGCATCCAGTATTTCACGTAAGCTTGTTAAAGCCTCACCGTTCTGATAATGAGGAGCCAAGCAGGGGCAAATCCAAGAGAGCACCAACTGCCATAACAACCACGCCAGAACGTGACGTGGAAGACATACTGGCGCATCGCGTCGTTCCAAGGAACGGCACTCATCCAAGTTATGTTGAGTACTTTGTTAAATGGAAAGGGTTGCTGGACAGTGAAGCAAGTTGGGAACACGAGCTTACCTTATGGAACAACGCTGATGTGATCGAGGCGTATAAGAAGGATGCAACGAGGGCGTCGCCAGATTAAGTGGGGGAGAATGTCACGTGACACGTGATAGTGCCCATTGAAGAGGCTTATTCCAGCCACCACTCCTTAATTCCAAAATTTTGTAGAATTCTTTAGAAGCTTGTAGATAACTCTCTTACCCTCTAAGAAGACATAAAGTTAGATAGCACACTTATCTTTTTGGAAGATGTAGAGTTAGGTAGAATACTCTAGAAGGAGAATAGGGACCATTAGATCAAATAGATCCTATCCATCCGTTGAAGGGGTGGATGTCTATATAGAGCCTTAGGGAATTCATTTGTAAGAGATCCAAGCAATATAGTATTCTCCAAGTTCTCCATATCACTTATCTACTTTGTGTGCATCTTTCTATCTTCCGCTAACAATATTGTAGCTCTTGCAACAGGCTGAACTAGCACTCGAATTAGGCAAATTGCTAGTGCCGCACGGGTCGTTGGGTGAACAAGGCAAGTTCGTGACATTCCACATGAAGAATGTAGCAGGAAACTCCACATGAACCACATGAAGCGCTCGGAATAAGGAAATCAGGACCTCCTCTTGCCTCTTGCCTACTTTCACATGACTTCCTCTTGCCTACTCCTTTCAGAATCGGGACCTCCTTTTCCCTACTTCCACATGAAGTATGTAGCAAGAAACTCCACATGAAGCGCTCGGAATAAGGAGTATGTAGCAGGAAACTATGTAGCAGGAAACTCCACATAAACCACATGAAGCGCTCGGAATAAAGATTGGGGTTGGCTCTAATACCACTTGTCACAGGGTTATTACTCTCTCCCCAAAAGACAGCCTTTCAGAGTGTGCAGTACTCACGTTTATATGCCTCAAGATTCCCTTCTTCCTATCTAATGTGGGAGATGGGTCTCATACACCCGCCCATCACATCAGTGCACCGAGTATTGATCTTGTACAGCTTCGTGTCCCGAGGCCTAATGGATCGCTACAGTATCGTTCGTCAACTTTGTCAACATCCTTTTAGCATTTCTCGATCTTTATATCGTCATCACTGATGATCAGATCATCGTCAAGAAGCTTATCAACAAAAAGATCCCATCAGGATGATCCTTTTAGCATTTTAACCAGACTCTTCGTGAACTTGTGGGACCATTAGAAAAAAGGGGATAAAAAGGGTAATGGCAGGAGAGGTAGCAGCAATTTGTAATCAAAATGCTACAACAGAAAGTGAAAACTGATAATTCAGAAGACTACATTAATTACCAATCGCATTATTGATGGATTATTTAAAAATGAAAGCTAAAACCAGCTATGGAAGCAGCAGGCTTCACGCATGAAAAGTGGTACATTAATCTTTAATTGTTGCATGGATCATTGGTTTTGGCATTGTACAAAAGGGCAAGAATCCAATCTCAAAAGAAACCTTTCTTTCCTTTCATTGCTAAAATAATATCAACATACATTTTAAAATTGACATGTCAGAGCAGTTTCCCAGCCATAACAACACTACTCGACAACCACTTTTGCTTGGAAAGTTAAATTCAAGATATGTAGACCGCCCATTCCATCTACAGGCCAAGCTTAAGAATATCCATTTTTGACAATTGGAAGCTTATAAATGAAATTTTGGACTCAAAAAAAACAAAAAGTACAGGAAGAGTATATCAAGATACATTTTGCATAATCTGACAATAAAGAGAGGAGATCAAATAGAAGAAAAAGTAGAGAGAAGTTGTTGGGGGAGGGGGGAGGAGGGAGGAGGGAGGAGGGAGAATTTATAGCTTTTCCCATTAGGGTGAGTAATCACAACATAAAAAAACACCACAAGATGCTTTTCCATGTTCATAAGATCCTCTGCATGCAATAGCCACCTTCAAATGGTTATTATGACATCCAAATAAGAACATATAAGGACACCAAGGAAGAGTCGACACATACACCCGAACCCACCCAACCACTCACTCGACTAACCTTGAAGGACCTTTCAGTACTAGCATCGAATGATCTGGAGCAGAGGCTGCCCAAATCCTTTCCTAGATGGAGCGTAAAGTCTTAAGAACAAGTACTACAATTGTACCTCACTAAGAGAAATCCTTGTCTTGATTTTATCGAAATATTTCAATCCTAAATTCTGAGCCAGTGTTAAGAAATCCTCACATTTTTTAGATTATCTAGTGTACTGTGTCAATTCTCATACGATTTTAAAGCAGAAGCCAGACAGAACACCCCACACTTCCCCAAGTAAGCCAATTGTTCGTACCTGCAAAACATCCAAAGCAAAGTTGAAAAGGAGAATGAAACATTCCTTCATAACTAACCATTTTGCATCGTCATCCTGTGTGCATTCTCGTCATTTGTGTAAAACCAAAGAATATAATACACTCTGCAGTGTGTACACAAACTTCTATTTAGTTCAGTGAACCGTGTAATAATCCAGCAACGCATATTAGACTATCAACAAGAGTGAAACAAGACATACAAAATAAACCTCTGAAGTAAATGGAAAGGCTCCAAAGGACACCTCTAAAGAGCTCAAAAGACAAGGCGTACCAGCCTCCGCAATCATCTTCCCAAGTAGAGATGCAGAATCGACAAATATAGAAAGAAATGCTGTGGAATTTGAATTTGCACTCAACAAATGAGTCCTGACTTAAAATTTCACATATCCAAATGCGCTGCCAAGCTCGGGTGAATTGGGACGTATCTCAAATTTTTCATGCTGATTCAAGCTTAAATCGATTCGTGGATGTGAACATAAATGAGAATTCCCCGGGAGTACTATAGAAACTCACTCCTAGGAAGCGCGGCCCTCAAAAGTTGTCCCCAATTTGGACCACGTAGAGCCTGCTTCCAAAATTTTGTAATAGCAGAACCGAGGAAAAACAACAGATCACCATCGACATAGATCCAAATAGGTACATTAGTCGAACCGACGATAGAAGAACACAAAGTACTATTTATGCAGAGTCCGATGTTAAAGTCTTAGACTAGGCTTTGTAGGGCTTTCCCCCTTAAGGAGCCCTTCCAGAAATTCTCGATGGCCTGGGCCAAACCCAGGCCAAAGAGGGGGTTTGGAAATAGTTTTCAACCAGCAATAGACGCGCCTCGGTTAGAACCTCATGAGCTGCGTCATTGCCCCAAGCGCAAAGATGCCTTTAAACGAACTTGAAGATGTCACTTTATAAGCAGATAGTCACCTTATGGAACTGCCCCCGGATGGTGTGGGATTCGTTCCATAAGCTTTAATTTTGTATCACAACCAACCCAGTAAACTTTAATAAAGGCTCGAATTTTCGGGAAAAATAAAGACAGCAGAAACAAAACTGGAACGTGGCTCGTACCTCGCAGTGGAATTTGCCTTATAAAAACAAACCGCCCAATTGTGACTACTCTTTGCCTGACCTATATTTTAACCGTACCTTTAAAAGCCGAGGGTTAAGGTCATTCTCGTAATTATCGTCTGGACAACCACTTTAATTGTGTTCGGTTCCCCCTGTTAAAGAGATTGAAAGGAATGAACACATCATCTTTTCTAGCAGGCATTACCAATCATCATCGGACATCCAGGCCTTCCTGCTTAATTCTTTAGACTGGCCCCCAACGAGAGTAGTGACGGGTGTGTTACCGTAAGCCATCCCAAACTCCTGGAGAAAACGAAGAGCTAATACCTTGCCAGCCACACCATTAGTAGTTTCTGCTTTTTTATTTAGTTATCGCACATAAAACAGAGCCTTGGATGTCGACGCTAAAATTTTAGTACCTCGTTTTGGTGGGGTGCGCCAGGTCCTAGCAGCAGTGCAACGCTTGGACGACGCACGAGGACCACAGTAGCAAGCTACATTAACAGCCCTCCCCTTTTAAAAAATTAATTTAATATCGTGTGGACCATTGGTCCACGTATCAGATATTAAACTGATAAGAACAGATACTACACTTGATCTTAGCCAAAAGGCCGAGAAAGGTATAAGTGAATTAGGGGGCCTAAGTCATCTTTTATCCTATTCGACTACCTACTGGACTTCTTTCTCGTCGATGTGAGATAAATCAAAGCAAGAAAGATAAAGCAACATTGGTATATTTGCAATATAGAAATATATTTTGTTGTCCCTCCTCAATATCCTCCTCCCGAGGATGCTAGCTAGTATGCTATTGTTTGAAAAGATGCGGTTCCGATGTTGTTAGATTCACTTGTTTGGTAAAGACAGGAAGATCTGAGCCTCCAATGGCCTTTGCTGGTACGAGAAACGTGGAAGAAAGATGTTCCAAATTATAAACAATTTTGGGGGTGAAAAAAAAATAAAATAAAATAAAGATTCCCAGTTCCCCAGTTGTAAAACACAAAATGATAATCCACAATATCACTCTTTTTCTTTTTTTTTTTAAATTAAAAAAACCCTTAATTAGAATTTCTCAGAAGATGAAGTTAGCTTTTTCAAACCTTTTTCACCTTTAAAGCCTATAATTCTACATGGACCTTGATGCAGATGATCAGATATGATCCGGACAGTTAATTCAATCGGTCAGACACAAATGTTATTATGGTAAGTGTCACAGTAAGAGCATAACCATTCAGGTAATGCAAGACATGCCTATCTTATCACAGAAAGACATTCATTATTAATTATCAAGCCTGTGGGAATTGTACGGCCATGACTTACGTACATGTTTCCTTGATGTTCATGTCAGAAGTTTGGGATCAAATGAAGTCTAAAATTATAATAATGAATGATGCATTTCCAACACTCACTACCTTACTCGACATATTTACATAAACAAAAAAATTTGATCTTTACCAAAATTTAAAAATTATGATTTTGATGATTATAAAACACTCCACGATGTCAAGCAAATAAATGTTGGGCATGACAACAATTAAAATTGCTCAAAGAAAAAGGAAAATCTAATTATTATGGTCCAATAACGAGTGGCTCACTGAAACAGAAAAATGGACCCGACGGTCCTCACCCGAGGCCCCATTGCGGGGCATCAAATAGTAATACTCCTAATTTCACATATTTTAGAAATGGGCCTCAAACTGCAACTCGGCTTAGTGAAAAGGAAAATGGGTTGGGCCGATCGGCAGTCCATTGCACTTCATTTCCTCGGTCCGCTTTCTCGTCACCGTCGGTAAAGAATTCCTCCAGTTCACTTCCTTTTATTTCTTAGTCTCATTTTTGTGGCGATGTCTCTATGCATATGGCGTTACATTTTAAGGTGCTATTCACGATCAATAGCCATTGCCCACATAGCCACTGTAGCCCAACCCACTCAACGAATGTAAGCATTTTAAAATAGATATTTGTTTTCAGTGACCACTCATATGGTAAAATTCCAAACCACTACTTTCCCTGACTTCGAGTTTTGTGGACCCCCGCCTCCAAAAATTTTCGTTTTCCACCATATGCGTCGAGCACACTGTAATTTTTAGTAAAAGGCGAAAGAATAGCTCGCTCTGTGCTTACCGCGTGGCTGCATAATTTGGGTTGAAAAACAGTAGTGTGGGTGGTGGCATGCTTTTTCACTGTCGGTGGGGGTGCCTTCTCTCTTCAACTAATACCATGCTCAGCGCACTACATTGATCTTACAGAGCTTAATATGTTAAACAGTTTTCAGTTGAAGCATTATTGACTCTAAGTAGGTCTCTTTTATATTTAATTTCGATTTATAGATGCAATAAACAACATATTTACGGTACACATTTTTCTCTTATAACGAAAAAAAAAAAAAACAACATAGTAAATGGTGTGCAGCAAACTACCTTTCAAAATTTAAATCTAGAATCATTAAGATATTTTGCAGCTTAACATTGTGACCTAATGTGTATATGCGTGCATTGTATCACGGGGTCATTACTTTCTCCCCAAAAGACAACCTTTTAGAGTGTGCAGCACCCACGTTTATATGCTCCCAGATCTCACTCTTCCTATCCGATGTGGGAAACGGGTCTCATATACCTATCCGTCACACTCTCCCTATATGCCCCCAGATCCCTCTCTTCCTATCCGATGTGGGAAACGGGTCTCATACATCTATCCGTCACACTCTTCCCTACCGAATTCATCAACGTCCTCGTCGAGAATCGGAACCTTCTCCCCTACCGAATCCATCGACGTCCTCGTCGAGAATCGGAACCTCCTCTTGCCTACTTCTTCCATACGAAGCGCTTAACAGGAGACATCGGCATAGGCATAAGGGTCAGGGTTGGCTCTGATACCACTTGTCACGGGGTCATTACTCTCTCCCTCTTCCTATCCGATGTAGGAAACGGGTCTCATACACTCATCCGTCACAGTTGTCACGGGGTCATTACTTTCTCCCAAAAAAATAGCTTGTTAGAGTGTGCAGCACACACGTTTATATATCCTAAGATCCCCTTCTTCCTATCTGATGTGGGAGATGGGTCTTATACACCCGTCCGTCACACTCTCCCCCACCGAATCCATCGACGTCTTCGTCGAGAATCGGTACCTCCTCTTACCTACTTCTGGACGTCGAGAATCGAGATCTCCTTTTACCTACTCCTTTCACAAAAAGCGCTTAGCAGGAGACATCGACATAAGGGTCGGGATTGACTCTGATACCACTTGTCACAGGGTCATTACTCTATTTCCAAAAGGTAGTCTGTTAGGGTATGCAGCACCCACATTTATATATTCTAAGATTCTCTTCTTCCTATCCAACGTAGAGACGGGTGTTAATTGAGAAAAAGGGACATTATAGGTATAAGAAGCCTGTTAAAAATGGGAAGTAATATGTAATCTCTTTGGAGATAATACACTTAAATTGTAGTCAATCATGGTTTAATAATATGCTTTCGCATTTCCAACTTCAATGACATTTACATCAGAGCCATGAGCTCTTGTAAAAAGAACTTACAAGCTATGAAGCCAGAATTTTAAATATAGCAATATCCATCACCTCGAAAGCGAAATGAGTAGAAACGAAGACAGAAGCCCCCTTTTGAAAAGCTCTACAAGGCTAACTGGGACAAATCACAAGTATGCAGCAAAAAGCCTCAACACCGATTACCCTTAATTCTTTTCTAACGGTGGAAGTGTCTTGATCAATGATCAACCCGTGAATGAGAAAACAAACGTTTGAAGCCTTCCATTTTTTTCTTAAACTTGAAAAAAAAATTCAAGATTTTAATGTTTCTCTCGAAGGGTTGAAGAGTTGTTATGGTGAGCAATTTCGCTTAATAACATCTCCTATCGTTGATTTGGTCGACCATATTTTCTCGAGAGCGTAAATGACAGTTATTAATTTATTACCCGGGACTGTCTCGTTAGCTCAAGGATCAACCCTTTTTTTTTCTTTTTTTTTAGGTTCTTTTAATTCATCTTAACGAAATAAAAGAGACATATTTAATTGGGAAAAAAATTCGCTTGAACGAAAATTAAGTGTGTAGACTTATGAGATTGTGTCGCACTAAATTGATAGGTTAATGGGTGAGATTTTCTTATATAAACTTTTCCTCGGGAGCAATTATCCTCAGAACTAATATTAAGGGCATGGATTAGCTTGGTTTTACTTATGCACTATATTTAGTTTATCAAATAATCTTCTAATACGAGGCTTAATTGGCCTTCAATATCCAATAGACGTAAAACTACAAATTTATTTCACATGTGTCGCTAAGATTTGCTTGAATGCTTTGTATTGGCGGAGCGGGAACGACATTCCATGCGTTTGGTGATGAGAAACGAGTAGTATCTCTAAAATGCAGAAATAATGCCGAATGACAAAGCACTGTAGAAATTGCCGCCAATATTCTGTGTCATCTCATTAAATATTGAAAATGTTTGGCTAATGCCATACACTTTGCAGCTTCGAGTTATAACAGATCAATCAATTTATCATAAGCATATTCACAGCAATGATGGTAACCTGACTTCATACTGCACTACACTGACTGAAGACTATAAACCTCGAAGCTAACTTTGCTCTTTCATCTCAAAATTTCTAAATGCTCCAGCTAGACGGATGCAGACCATTGAAGTTTTTCCCTTCGCCTGCCAGAAGAAGAAAAGACAAAAAAAAAAAAAAAAAAAAGTCTACGGCTCCTTTGTATGATCACAAACTATTTCCCTTAGTTTGCTAATTTGATTCCCTAAAAAACAATGATCACTTCCTTTTCATTCATCTCAAATACATGATCTCTTGCATCACTGAGGGCACTCTGCACCGGATAACAAGTTTATTCAACAAGTACACAAATCAAACAGAACTGAAATGACAACTTAAGTAGCGTGACGAATAAAGAACCAAAGGCAAGTGTTACCTGCCCAAACTTTGTGAGGAAGTTGTTCGCAAGGTTTAGAGAGGTGATCTTTACATCTTCATTTGCCTTGAGTGCTTGAGCAATAGCGAATGCCCCATCATCCTGTGCCAAGGACTAACATCAAAGAGTGCACGAAACTGCTTGTTTTCAACTAAAATCACAAGGAATGAACATTATTTACTCTTATTTCATTGAATCCTAGGTCAAGCTCACTAAGGACTTCATTTACAACTTTTAGGCTGCGAGCTAGGCAAACTGCACCCTACAAATATTTAAATGTCAAAGGGAAATATCAAGTTCCAGTGCCAATGGAAAAAAAGAGCCATAAGACATCACAATCTATGGGAACAAACTTCATCTCTAAGTCCATTTCCCCGCAAGTCCAATGTTGATATGGTATTGTTGTATTTCAAGGTATCTGCAATGTACTCAGCACCCTTTGCTCCTATCTGCAAGGTATTTGTGCGCCAAAAGTTACAAATGATTCGGTCATATGGATTACAGATCAGATATGGAGTTACCTGGCACCAGCCAAGCTTTATCGTGTTTATGTTTCCATGAAACTTAAGCACTTCAGATAATGCCTTTGCCCCGTTGGGTCCAATGGGATTGTAGCCAACTTCCAACTGAGAGAGAGTGAAAGAGATCTAATTACATCACGAATGAAATTTGAAAGGATGAAAAAAAGGGTAACAATAGCAGTACAGGACCCACCGTTGTAAGGACAGAATTGTCTTTTAAAACTTTTGCAATTTCACTGATCCCTTTGGTATGTATATTATTGCCACCCTGTACATTTCTCACAAAGAAAATTTTGTTTGAAGAGTTCTTCAAAGGTGATAACATTAAATGGAAGAGATGATTCCCATTAATGTCTTCTCACCAGGTCAATGATTGCTATACTCCGGTTTTCCTTCAAAGCATCTGCGATCTTTTCAGCGCCCTGAAAGAACCCATAAAATAAATACAGAAAACTCCAAGTTCAGGATCTTTGGATAAGATGCCATAGAGGAACCCAAATATCATTGGATAATTAATCACCTCATCACCTATGTCATTCATGTACATGTTCAACCAAAACAAGCTCTTGCTCTTCTTGACATATTCAGCAACACAAAAGGCACCCTTTGCACTGATCAAGTTGTTGCCAATGTCAAGATGGGTCAACTTTGCTGAAGAAATAATATGCATGTCAGATTTAATAAATGAACTCAAGTGTTCATTACATTGGGTTTGGAAACTCGAAGTGGTATCTATAGGGCAGTGCACAAACCTTTACTTAAAGATAAGCCAGACATCAGTGCACGAATTCCTTCATCCCCGATAGAATTTCCTTGCAAGTGAAGTTCCTGGACGAAAATAACTTTGTGAGTTCCAAAGCTCAGGTAACATGAGTCTTGCAAACAGAGGCAGGACTGGAAAAGATAAGGCAGGGGTGGGAGAACTAGAAAGAGGAAGGTGGGGGTAGGAGGGAAATCATAACAACTCTGGCATTCATAATATTCAAATGTTAGGCAGTTCCCCTGCATGCATGTTCAAACCCTTGCAATGCAGTGGCACATATTGTAACCAAACATGCTAAGTTCTGCATTTGCCAAGATTGGATCACATTGCTTTACACTAAAAAGTCTCCAATATGATCAATCATAAATATTCCCGCTGAATTATTAGATATGTATAGTGAAGAAGCTTTTCATAGCTACATGTCAGGTCATAAATTATCACTGAAATTGCTTCCAGGAAAGCATTAAAGGGATGGACCACCATTCTTTCCACGGTTCTTGGAAGAATCAATTAAAACATCAACAATTTCCTGAGCCAATTCAACTGCTTTGTTCTGTTTCAATGAAAAGCTGATTTGACAAGAATGAAAACAACTTCAATCTCTCCAAATGATTGAGGGAACAGATAAATCCCATATGCAGGCTCTCATTTGTCAGGGTCTAAATATTCTCACGATTTCAGATGGCAATATTTCTGCTATTTTAGCTCATCAAGGTGTTAACTTAGTTTAGCGAAAAAGGACCAAGTATTAAAGAAAATCTATCAGGATTAAAGACCTTCATAAGTTTGATATTCTGATAACTCAAGAAATTGATAGTATTATAGGACTTTCTTGCAGTGTGGCATGATGGTCTGAGCACATATTTAAAACATAGATGGAACAATCCCCATTTTTGCAGCTTAGAAGTAAGAAATATCAGCTGTTAATGACTGGTAGACAGATATTAATTAAACTGACATAATGGGTTGCACAAGTCACAACCTGTTTTATCACACTGAATATCACAGAGCCAGAAAATGGAACATATAAAGGCCTTTGTTCATAATCATTCGCACCAACAAAATAAATCACCCGATAAAGAACATTGCAGAAAACTCATGAAGAGGATAAGTGGAAATGATATGTTATACTTACCCGTAAAGACTTGTTTCCCTCAAGTCCTTTAGCCAAAGTATTTGCCCCCAATGCACCACCATAATTGCCACTAAACATTAACGGAATGTCAGCAAGTCTCCATGATTAAGATATGTAAAATGCTTCACAGAAGACATTTATCAAAAGCTGTTGAAGAACCCAGCCAATAAAAACATGTGGTTTTTTTTTATTGAAATGCTACCATTTTAGACCAGATAAAGGTAAATACAAAACAAAAATACAAATCCAAGAAGTTCCGCTTACTTGAGATATATGCTCCGTAAAGTGTTATTCTTGAGAAGTGCCTCAGCAAGACTTGTGAAACCCTAATTCCATTTACAAAACAAAAACCATAAGTTGTATATATTTAGTAATTGTGGCTAATCAAGCTATCATCCTTGAAAACATAGAGATAAATGCATACAGGGTAGTCTATCCTGTTGTTGTTAAGCTCAATCACACGCAAATTTGAATTTTTCTTCAACAAGTCAGCCAGTGCCCTTGCACCCTACAGAACAGCAAGTCATACTTCAGGTGCATGACAGTGGGATATCCATTCACTAGGCCACTTGAAGACTCAAGAATGCACCCTTAATGTGTTAATTTGAAGCTAAATATTTTAACCTCATCGCCCAAGTCAGTGCTGTTCAGCTGGAGCTTCTGGATACCAACATTGTCAGCCAATATATCACTTAGGCTCTGTTGAAAAAGGCACAGATTATGCAACATATAGGCTAGAGAGCAAACTCTGCAGAATTAACCTAAAAGCTCATTGAAGGAATGATAAAAAATATAAACCCAAGGGGGAATCCAATATGAGCACAACCAGTACTCCATGTCAACAGCGGTCTACACTCTAGAGTCCTCCTCGGACGCAAAAGCTAAATGACTTTTTAACCTTCCCTAATCCATGAAGATAATTTGCAACCACCCTTTTGATATCTATAACTTACAGTCATATAAAAGTAGAGGGCTTACCTTAGCTCCTTCATCTCCGATACAGTTGCCAGAAATATTCAGAGTTCTTAAACAAATGTTTGACTGAAGAACATGGTCAAAAGCTTGTATTCCTTCTGCAGTTATTCCATTTGCAGCAAAACTTACTTCTTCTAGAATCTGGAAAAGGCTTAACACATACATTCAGTAAACTAAAAAAAAATTATGGTGAAAACTTAAGTCTTCTGACTTTAACAAAGAAGGAACAGCTTGTAGAAAGTATAACAGCTATCATGATACTAACTACATTGCTTGAAACATGAAAATGACTGATCATGACAATAACAAAGATAACTAAGGCAAACAATTGAAGAACCAAACCTGATTGTAAGCTAAGCTCTCAGCAAGGAAAAATAATCCTTCATCTCCAAAGTTACATCCTGCCAAGTATATATGAGGTGAAGATAACATTCATGCCTCAAGATACAGAACATAAGCTGCAAATAACAAAGCATAAACCTATATTGCCAGCCAAAATAGGATGAAAAATTGTGAACTGGCTAAAAAAAATGACAGAAAGACAAGGAAAACAAGAGTCTTGAAAATAGTAAGATCAATGATCATATAAAATAAATATGTTCAGACATTGATGCAACTTTAATTGGAAACTTTATGAATCTCATCGATTTTTGCAGTGATAATTCTATCTTTATTGCACTTTTAGAGTCTTATTTCTATCATCAGGGTAAAAGCAAAGCTGGTTTATAACATTTGGCCTTATCTTAACTCCATGAGTGCAGGGCACTTTGGAACCTTTCAGCTAAATACAAAACACAGGGAGTGAACCTGTTTGCAGTTTTTTGACATATAGCCTTAATCAGTCTAGGAATCCAAATCATATTTCAAATTTAGGAGTCCAGGCCCATGTGAGTTTAAGATAACTGCAGAACCATATACATGCCTACAAGCATTTATAAGTTTAACATGAATGAATATAATGTATGCTGCATAAACAAGATTCAATTTAAGAAAGTCTTAAGAGCAGAGCAATGCTATCTATAGCATATATAAGCCAAAGCCTTAGAGTAAAGCAGTACCATAACAAGTATTGAAGCATCTCTCTCTCTCTCTCTCTCTCTCTCTCTCTCTCCCTCTCCCCCCCCCCCCCCAACATGGAAGAGAACAATACTAAGTAACCTTTTCTTTGCTTGCTTTAATCTAGCCAGCATACCTGACATGTCTGTGCTTCTGAAAGACCTGAGTTCTTTAGCAAATTCATTGAGCTTCTGCCTGGATTCTCTGTTTCCGGTGAGTCCTGATAACAAATTTGTGCCTGCAGCAAAGGAAAAATTCATTCCTGTTGCTTGAGATTTGTTGTCTGCCACTGCAGTCCTCTTTGGCTTTGGTATAAGCAGTTTCTCCACCAGTTTCCACAAAACTGTCAGCTGAAAGCACCAAATTAGTACACTAAGTAAAAATTGGCAGGCATCTATAAGTTATGCCATAGAGAAAAAGAACGGGCAAATATTGAAACTGAGGCACAAGACACTGGCACAATAAAAAGATTACTGGAATTAATTGTCTTCTACATTTATGTTGGCCAAATAATGTGCAACAAAAACAGCCCTTCACAACATGCCAATGTAACTAGGTAAAAAGTTCGACTTGTACAGAAGACTACAAAATTAGATCAGGCAAGATAGGGAACCATGGTCCTACAATCCTCCTGATCACCTAAGAAATTCCAAGTCAATATTTTTCACCTTTTCTCCTTGCCAAACAATGGAGCATGCACTGTTATGATTTTATGTTATTATGGCTATAGAAGGCAATTGAATGGAGCAAACCCCGGAATGATAAGAAGTAAATTTGCCATAAAGAACATTTAACAAACATCAGGATTCCTTCTCGCCTCCTCACCGTCACTGCCTCTCCAAAAGGGGAGGACAGAACCCAGCCAAAATTCACAGAACCCACCAAAGTTCCATTTATAGAATGCAGTTAAATATAGTTAATCACTCAATTTGCAAATGACAGCAATATTTAATCTGGCTTCATTTTTATTTTTTTTTTGGGACCAAACTGTTTCATATTTTTGTGGATCTTTAAATTATAAATGGTAAGTCTATTCTCCTATATCATTTTGCCAATGCATCAACTTGAATGTGATTTCCTTCTGTTGCAGTCTGCTGATACAAGCCACGATGGCCATACTCAGTCTCTATCTCCTCTCTTTCTTTCAGACCACTTCGTGTAACATCAAGGGCATGCAGACGATTTGATACTTTTGGCAAAGTATAAAATTTAACCTCCAAAATTTAAACATTTATGAACATGAGGACTGAAGTATAAAATCCTCACTCAAGCAAGAACACACTTGGACCTTACAATTTTGCATCCAAGCTCTCTCACACTCTCCCTTACAAAATGCCCCTAATATAAGGAAACAAATAAAAGGCAGCAACAACGGCTAGACACACACCCCAGGGCAGCAACAATGTTCAGACACAGCAGTAATAGCCGCACACACTTCACCTCAGCAATAATGGTTAAACTTATTTATTAGGCACTGAACACACCAATAATTGGATGAACTGTATTGCGCTCTTCTACGACTTTCCCAAACAACTTACAAGTTGCAATTCTCTTCCTCATACATTAACAAAGACAGCAATCAATAACCAGCACAATATCCATACCGAAAGTAACGGCCACAAACACGCCGGCAGGCACAACAAACGACGCAATCTGCTCGACTGGAGCGTTCCGGAAGGCACTCTCACCCTGAGACTGCCTGTAAACCCTCCGGCCACGTCCCTCGACACCAGAAGCGGCGGCCTTAACGACGAGGCTCCTCAATCTCAAGCAACTCCTCCGGCCACCACCACACGTCGCGGCAGTGCCAGGAAGTGACAGTAAGCCGCCGCCGCCTCGGGCGCCACAGCATGAGGCGGACCCGGCCGACGCGTGCGAACGCGGCCTGGGCGGCGCGGTGGCCCGCGGAGCAATCTGGAAAAAGCAAAAACAAAAGAGAAGGAAGGACAAAACAGTCATTTTATGATTACAGCGGAGAATACGAGAAAAAGGAAGCTTACGAATGCTGGATATGCAGACCTTAGGATGCGAGTAGAGTGCGAGGGTAGAAGTGAAGGCCATAGCCAAGTGAGACTCAGATGCTCATATGGTGTGCGCGTTATTCTCTTGCGCCCGCTGATTATGTAGCGGAGGGCTTCCGGGGGATGCTCTAAAAAGAGTCCCCTTCGACACGATTTTTTTTTAATTTAATAAAAAAAAAGATATATTTATTACAGCATAAATTATATAATTAGGTTTTTTTTTGTATTTTTTATAAATTATATTATTTTTAAAATACACAGTTTTATTTATTTATTAAAAAATGTTTTTTTATGTGAAATATTTTATAAAAAAAATATCTTTTGTTTTTAGTTTATATATTTAAAAATATCATAGTATTTTTCTTTTTCTTACATGTAGGTAAAGAAAAAATTAACAATTATAATTATAATTTTTACAATTATAGATTTCAATAATTAGTAAAAGAGTGGTTCAAGAGGATTTTAAGAGAAAATATAAGAAACAAAGAAAAAAAGAATGCATAAAAATATTTTTTAAAAGATTTTTTTTTTTTTTTTTTGTGTTTGATGTTGGCCGATACGCACCGGCCGAAATGTAATGCAACTTTTGGACCGGTTAAGTCAAAAGGGCTCCTTCTTCTTCAGGTTGGCCTGTTGCTAATGGGCCAATAGATTCGGGAGTAGCCCAGTGTGAGAGACACTGAGCCGAGGCTTGGAAATGTTATGCTAGACAATCTCGGGACCCAGTCAGAGGAGGCCCAAGGTCTTGTTTTTGCGGATCCGCAAAAGAGATGAGGAGTCAATGACCCGAAAGCTTTTCCGAGTCAGCTGAGACTGATGAGCGAGAGAGTGAGTGAGCGAGAGAGAGAGAGAGAGAGAGCGAGAGAGAGGCATTAATTACCTACACATTTTTATATTGTTGGTCTGACTTGGTTGGGGTTAACCCAATTAATCAGCGCGTGACAAGAACCTAGTTTAAAAACATGGTTTGCGAAAGTTAATGTGTTCTGAGACTTAATTCGTTGATAACTTGTAATTAAAAATATTAAATAATTAAATAATTTAAATTTAAAATTATTTGAAATTTACTTATTTGAAATTTTATTTATTGAAACTACAATAAACATGAAATTTAAATTATTCAAACACTTAAAACCCCAAACTTGCAATAACTTAGCAAATTTAAGTCTAAACTAATTTGTAATTTTAATTAATTTTATTTCAAAACCAAAATTTCGGTATTTTTATGTTTAATTAAAATTTTATTTTATTATTTATTTTGTTCTATGTTTAATTTTATTTATGAGTAAAAAATATATTTTTAATTATTTTCTAAATATTTGAGTTGTCATATTATGTGACTTGTTTGTGCAAATATATTTAATATCAAATATTCAACTTAGACATTTTTTAAGTGATCAAATTATTGAAAATTAGTGGGATATAAAATCTGAAATTAATAATATTATTTCTATTCAATTTTATTATAGAATTTTTTGAAAATTTGCATGTTTGGGTCATTGCCTTATCACGAGGTCTTGACATAATTTTACAAATATATTATGCTATTATAGTTAATAGTTTTGCTATCCTTGTAGTCTCAAATTCAGCATCTCGGTAGCTACAGCTTAAAAGCTTATGATATTAATTTTTAAATCTATGATGTTTTTTATTAAATTTTGTTTCTTCCAAATACAGTTTTTCAAATTGGATTACAATATTCTAAACAAATATATTAGATATAATTATTATAATGTGTATTTAACAAATTATAAATTAAATTGGTATAGGTAAAATAGTAAAATAATATGAACCTCAATTTAGATTATTTTTCTTATTAATCACTTGTGTATTAAGTTGGCAATAAAAATTTACTGTATGTATTATGAAATCTAAGCATTTTAAACTAATCTAAAAATTTTGGATTATTCATATTTGGATTAAATAATAAAATAGGAAACCATTCATTTTTCACTCAATTATTTCAAATTTGTGGTTAGTTAATCGACTTCGATTAGAACTCGAACTGAGACCTTCTACATAACATTAAGGTTGGGGTGAGAAATTATTCAAGGAATTAATGACTTAAGATTGCCCATATAATGTAATCCAATAGCAAAGGAGATAAGAAGAAAATATTATTATGGAGATTTAGGAAAATGAAAATTGGATTGCAAATACAAGTTCCGAAGTTCTAATTTTAGCTTATTTACATTAAAATGTTACTGAAACATGTAGATTTAATAATAAGGATCAAAATATTTTTTTCATCCTTAAGAAGATCACAACAGCACGTAATAAAGTATGGTTGTCCCTTGTTATGGAAATAATACAAACATATTTTTCCAGATAAGTAACATGGGAGGAGGAAGGCAAATGTATTTAGCAACTCCAATATAACGGTATATACCATATATATGGCAATGAATATTGCACAAACAGACAATTTAAAAGACATTAATGACTGCATTTAAAAAAAAAAAAAAAAGAGCATGGTTTTATGGCAAGAAGATCCAAATATAGAGTAGGTAGATGGGGATTTCATTGAAGGAAAAAAAAAATTCTATTTTGAAATGTTAGTTCCTCTTTTAAAATTAATAGAATTGTAATTATAAAACTAAAATATGTAATAAATAAGAGATTTTTTTATAATAAATTATAAAATAATTAAAATATATTAGTTATATATATTTTTAATAATATATTTTATTAATTTAGTAATAAATTTTATTAATTTAGTTGTATATTTATTATTTTTAAAAATAAAATTTAAATAATAAAAAATAATTTTTTATTCAATCAACTCACACGTTCTAAATATTTTTTAGTTTAACTTTTAATAACAAATATTAAAAAAAAAAAAAGACATTAATGAGTCTGAATCAACTCATACGTTAACAACATTAATTCCTGTTTTCGTGTCAACTCGCTCCTTCACATACTTCTACGCGTCAAGGGTGGCAGGATTTTATGTACGACACAATCCAAATCTGTACCGATTATGGTACCTCCTTAATTCCTTGCACGTTATTGTACAGATCACAGCATCTCATAGATTTCAACGAAACCGAGAGGAACGTGCAATAGCCGCGGCTTTCTGTCGTTGCGATTCCCTTGACAATAACGATTTCTTAAGGAGCCAACTGGCAAGGCAAGGCGAGGCAAGGCAGCCAGCCAGTCGATCCTTTTTCTATATAGTCACACAAAATTCAATAGCCTTCCCATACCATCATTGGCATCGATCCCATATTGCGTCAATCTCTAAAGGTTATAGAAAAACAAGGGAAAATGGCTTCTGGGTTGTCTCCTACGGTGATTTTTGCTGCATGTTTTGCCGTATTGGCTTTGGTTGGTGCTGCATATGGTCATGTGCACACACCTGGAATGCACATGGCTCCGGCCCCTGCACCAAGCTCAGGCACACATGTTTCCCCATCTGCTGTGATTGGATTCCTTGCCTTCATCGTTTCGCTACTTGTTGCAAGAGGCCGGATGATGTGAGGTTGTGTTATGTCAGTCTCGTGCATGCAGGCCTTGGCTTTCCATGTAGGTTTGGCCTGGCGATGATCTCAGTTCGTGTTGGGCTTTGTTGGGATCTTCTTTTCCATCATTTGTCTTCGCTCCTCCTATATAACCGTTTCTTTTTGCTAATATAATTTATCTTGTTTTCTTGATTTCTACCGATGAAATTCCAATAATGATATGAATATACTGCCTCTGTTGATCTTTCTTAAAAGAATATTACTGTATGTCACCGGTAGTTTTGAGCGTCATCGTATCTAAAGTAAGTTAAGCAATGGTATAAAACCATGTCTTTTCTCGAGTATATATCAGAAGGTATCCACTTGCGATTATTTTAAGTAGTTCATGCCACCAAAACCAGAGATGTGGACAAGAATTTGCAAAATAAATATGTTATAGCTAACAATCATGCCGATAAATATGCATAAGCAACACCATCGTAAAATACATTGCCGAACAGGTTGGTGACAAAAGGATCGAGTATCTTTACCTCCGAGATATGTAGGATTGCTAGTTAATATATTCGAGATTATTACGTATTAACAAAAGACTCTCGATTCCCCCCATTTCGTCCGAAGAAGATGTAATATGGTTTTGAAGTTCACATGGTTGGTTCCAATGAAATTTCTTTATTTCTTAAACAAAAATCCATTTTTTGATTTATTCGATGCATTCCATGACTGGAATTTAATGATTGGAACTCGGGATAAGCGTTATAATGTAGATGTTGAGCAGGGCACCATAGCTATTCAAAGTCGGCGAGCAGAAATTCTGGCACTTGTATTGCCTGTATTAGTTAAAACAATCCAACATAATTCTCAACACGGAGATCCAAAATAGACGGCAGATGCCGACAATATTGGATTATTTTATGATCACCAGTGCTACCTAAGATTTTAAAGTAATTTTTTTATTTTTAATTTTATTTATTTATGTCCATAAAAACAAAATATAATTGATCTACATCACTTATTTCACCGCCTATCTAGTAACCTTTTTCTTATTTTATACCATATTGCTCAAATGGATTCTCTAATAATAAAGAATGATGTGCTCTTTTTGGTGTTTGAAGTTACGTGTCACGGCCCATTACTTTCTTCCTAAAAAAAACAATCTGTCTGTCAACATCTGCAGCATCCATATATTTATATATATATATATATGACTTAATATTTCTTTCCTTCTATTCAATGTGAAAGTCAGATCGTACATAAAGACCAAGCCGTTACTCTGTTACGCCGTCCTCACATACGGCTGGGTTGCAGTCATTTGGGTTTGTAATGCTCGGAAATGGGGCAGGCATTTTTATGGGTTAGTGGCTGGATTTAGTGCAGTGGGCTTTGTAATGGGTTTATTTATAATAGATGTAACTCAGCCCATAAATTCTTATACCATTGATGACGATTAAGAACATAGGTACGAGCTCATTTCTCAATTCTTCCTTTCGTTATCATTATTATTGATATTGTTACCATAATATCACACCAGAATAGGAAGATTAAATTAAAATAATGGACAGCCAATAATAGGTGACAATAATAACTCAAATTCATGTTAGATTCGAAAGGTAAGAATGAGCATACGCTGCATGTATGGCTGCCCCTACAGGAAGTACATCCTCATCTATCTTAAAATAAGGGCTATGTGGGTGGTGGGTAGATCCAATCTTTTCATTTCTGATACCCAAAAAAAAGAATGCTCCAGGGACTCTTTCCAGATAGAAAGCAAAGTCTTCACTACCCATGAAGTTGGGAGCCACTTGAGTGTTCTCTTCTCCTACAATTTCAATCGAAACTCGCCTCGCGTGTTCATAACTCGCAGGATCATTTATGGTTGGAGGAATTGTTGGATGATCCACTCCAGCGGAATCAATCTCACACGAGCACCTGTGTACAGCTGCCTGACCTTTGACAACCTGGAAAAATAACATCTGACATGTCAATAGGCAATAAACAAAGTTCCTCCTTTCATTTCGCTCGTTGACGATTGTTTTGTTCCTTTCTTATCTCCTTCTCTCTCATGGATACGTTGTACAGGATAAGTGATCGAGGGGCGACCTTTAGAGTCAGCAAGATAATCTCTTTGTCAAATATAAAAATTATATATATCTATTTTCAAATTGTATAATATACAATTTTATATATTAAATATTTTTATTATATAAAATAAAATATTAAAAAATTTACATAATTTATCATTTTATAGAATTAATAAAAATTACATATTTTTTATCCCTATGGTCACTTGAACCATGAATTAGGCAACTCATGCCAGTGGCACTTATCATTTCAAATGTCAGCAAATTAGTTTACCTCTTCTATTCTTTTCCTCAGTGCATTGAAGCCCTCCCTGCCGAATGCCCTGAAAGTTCCAGCTATTGTAACTGAGTCCGGTATGACATTAAATGCTGTCCCTCCATGGATTGTCGCTACAGAAACCACCTGTAGTATACAAGTTCCATAAAAGTTACAACATGAACCAAGAGACTCCAGATTCTGTAACAAAATGAAATCCTGAACTTGTAATGAACTAGCCAATTAAGGTCTTAAGCTTGTGTGTTACTAACTCGTAGTACCTGAGGATCCAAAGGATCTGTCTCCCTTGAAACTATATTTTGTAAACTAATTACTGATGTTGAAGCTGCCAAAATTGGATCAATGGAGTGTTGAGGGGCTGCTGCATGACCCGCTCTTCCGCTTATCTTTGCTTTGAAACCCCCACATCCAGCAAGGAATTCCCGAGGCCTTGAACTGACAACACCAGCAGGATACCTACTGACAACGTGCAATCCAAAAATGGCCTCTACATTATCAAGCACCCCTTCTTCGATCATGTCTTTTGCACCCAAGCCTTTTTCTTCGGCTGGTTGAAATATGAGCACAACAGTTCCCTGCAATTAAATCTGTCGTTTATTTTCTAATACATCATCATTATTCTAAAACCAGCCAATCATTTTCATTAAATTAGGTACTTAATTACCTGCAACGTATCTCGCAATTCTTGCAGGACTTTTGCAGCACCAAGAAGCATCGCAACATGAGCATCATGGCCACAAGCATGCATTTTGCCATCTACTTCACTCTTATGCTCCCAGTCAGTCAATTCCTGATAGATAGCCATGCAGTGCAGTGCAAATCAAAATCTATTTTCTCCCAGTAATGATTGGGTGGCCTCTATTGATGCCCCACATGTTTTCAGTCATCTACTGAACAGGTTTGTCGCCAGTTCTAAACCTCTCCCCCATCCCAATTAGAACAAGAAAATAAAAAAAATTGCTTCAGGATAAATGCTGTAAATAGACAATGGCATCATAAACAAGAAAAATTCATGACCAATATTTTATGGCTGAGATTCCTTGCACCCAGTCTTAGTATTAGAAATGAACTCATATACGGAAGTTCCTTCCGACCGTGACTTTAATGATCGTATACACGAACTTGACGAAGACTAGTCTTCAACTCAACTAAACAATGGTAGAGCCTTCGTCTCAAATTTAACTAAGTCGGCTACATTCCGTTCTAACCATCAACTCAGTCGGATAAATCAAACTCGGAACAAGTTATATCTCCTATTCGGATAACATAAACATCTGCAATCTCTATTAAATTCAGGGATTTCCTTTTCTTTCCAGATCAACCACGCACCGACGCACAAAAGTTTACACTCGAAGTCCCTGTCTAAATTCCATTTGCTAATTCAGGATTAATGAAATGGGAAAGAATACCATTTCCGATAACCATTATTCACACGAGAACAGAAGAACCAACCTGAACAGGCAAGGCGTCCATATCAGCTCTCAGAGCAACAAAAGGTGCCGAGCCAGACCCAATCGAAGCCACTACGCCAGTTTTTGCCACCGGCCACCGATAAGCAACACCAAGTTTGTCGAGCTCTTGCCTTATAATCTTACTGGTCTCGAATTCCTCGAAAGCAAGTTCAGGATTCTTGTGGATTCTTCTCCTAATCTTCTTCATCCAATCCACTGTTTCTTCATCATTGGCAAGCTCAATTATCCGGTCCTTCACAAGCCAATTCTGGCTTCCTGTACTCAAATTCGAGCCGTTTTCATGAACCGGAGACGGGGAACTTAAGGAGAAGCAAAAGGGCATGGCTAAAGAAACGAGGAGAAGGCGAAGAAAAGAAGCCATTGGCAATTGGCAGACAAATGTGACGATAGTTAGACGTTGGAGGAGACGTGGGTCATTATAAGAAGCCGCCATTAATGCATTACACGTGGGGTAAACTGCATTTCGCACATGCGCTGGCATTGGCTGTACTTCGTGACCGTCTTGCTAATCTTTTTGTTTGCAATTCACCACACATTTAAAAAAAAAAAAAAAAAAAACTTTTTTTAGAGTGCCTGCTGAGAAGGTCTCCCGTCTCCGATGCTGCGGAGCGGATGTTTATCACGTGGAATGTTTTTGGAATTAAAAGTTCGAAAAGGCAGCATTTATAGGATCATGACCAATTTTGGTCCGCCGATTTTACCTCTCGAGGTGTCCATTCCTCTCTCTCCAAGGCGCAAAAGTGGCATGCTAATTGTGTATCCGTTTAACATAATCTTTGACTTTATATGATGCATATTTTCTGTGTTTAATGCATTGGATTTTGGATACTTTTTAACTTTTAACATGATTTCCCTGGTAGTGAACTGTTTTTTGTTTTTTTGTTTTTTTAAGAAAAATTAAATGTGAATAATAATAATAAATAATTTAATTATAATTTATAAATATAATAATTAATATATTTATAAAACATTTAACAGGAAGGAAAAAAAAAAACTGTTACCCTCGTAATAAAAACAACTTTTTTCTATCAAAACCTCAAAACATAAAATGAAGAAAAATTAAATAATAATATTTAAAATACAATATAATTACAATAAAAAATATAAATTAATTATTATATTATTCTCTTATTATTTTTATATGTGTTGTCACCTAGTGTATCTCTATTTATAATATAGTCGTAGAAATATTATGTTTTGAGTGTCTTAATTTTGTTGCTTTTTTTTTTTTTTTTGTACAATTTAGGTCAACAGGCTAAAAAAATTTAAGAACAGGGTCATTCAAATTTGAACACAAAATTAAAAAATTTTAACAAAAGTGTTCCAATGAATTGTGTTGGGAGCACCGGACTCTTAATTTCAATTGCCAGCTTGACTAGCTCCATATCTTATCATATCATAAATATGGGTCCACTAGAGACTCCACCATATAGCACAGATTCACGCCCATGAATTGTGGTAAAGGCTTATGCTAATTTCATACAACTTTTATCATGCCAATTTTTAAAATTACAGTCGTGTTTTTTTTTGGTTTTTTTTTGGGGGGGGGGGAGAAGCCCTTCACCCAGTCGTCAGAAATAGTGCAAACCAACCAACCATTATTTTGTATTCTTCTTCTGGACATCGAAAATGACACCATTACTGAGATGCATTAGGCCACGTGCCGTTTTATTGTCTAGACTTGTCCAAAATTCATTTTGGGTCGGGCCGAAATTTTCTTCCTTGTACAAGCCAGAAATACAAGTTTTCGTTGGTTTAATAAATATTCTAGGTTAAGTCAGAACTCGGAAGGAACCCTGAAAAAATACAGGCTTTAACTTTGAACCAAGTATCTAATCAACCCTGATTCAGCTTATCTTGTGTAGGACTCGGACGAGCGTCAATTTTTCAATAGTTCCTTAATGCTGTGGGGTCCCTTTTATATAATTTATAAAACAAAATTTAGCTTTTTTTTTTTCTCTCAATTGTCACTGTATATTAAAATATTAAAAATATAATTATTAGTTGTTCATTATTATAATGAAATTTATGGATTTAAGTTTGGGTAACATTTCGTATTTTTTAAATTAATTCGTTGCATTTATTTTCTTCTGTAGTCTCTTCAAATTGTACGTGAAAAATAATACCCTAGATATCAATTTTTCATTACACTCTTAGGCCTCCCCCCCGACTTAATAGAATGAGTCAAACCTTAAAATTCTTCAGTTGAACTACTTCCTTTTCACGTGTAGCACACGCGGATGTAAGTCAATTTAAATTTTATTAAAAATAAATATTATAATGAATATTTAAATAATATGATCTAAATCGTACAGGGTGTAAATTTCAACATAAATTGCATGGCAAATCAAATACAATAATCAATACAAAGAAAGCTCATAACATAGCAGATATCTTGTTTTTTACTATAATGTGAATTAAAAATCCAATTCTTTTCTTTCCAGATCTCTCACCAGTATCTTGGACTGGTTCTTCTTTCTTGTTCCACAAGCGCTTTGCTTCTGATCCTCGATATTTTCACTTCTGTAATTCGAAAAGAAATTTTGGAAAAAAATAAGAGAATAAAAAAGAAAGGTGGGAGCATGACGTATTGGGCACCGGTCAGTAGGTACAGCAAAGGCACATTGACCACCGAAATTATTCATGAGTTGTCTAATTTGAATGAGAATATTAAAAGACGAATCATCATAAAATATTGAGGGAATCTTGAATTATCGGAACGAGAATATGAAATATCACGTTATCATTTAGTGAGTTGAAAATGAGAAATACGAAGCATCAAGTTAATTAACTACACATTTATTATCTTTAGAAATGAAGGGCATTTGGGATGAGAGCACAACAATTCTTTTTTTGAGACAGAGCTAAGAAGCTCGTATTCATGTAGATAACCGAATGGCATCTCCCATGGTAGACAAACCAAATTTTGATTTCCTAGCTACTTACATGATAAATAGCAAAAGAACTAAAATTGGCTACAATGGCCTTTATGTCTGCCGTCATGAGCCTAGTGGGTGAGACATCCGGTTGCTGAGAGAAGATTGCATGGACGGCTGTCAGGCAGTCTGATTCCGAGACAATGGACTAGAGGGTCATGGCTCCGGCTAGGAATTCAAGCTTTTCGGGAGTATAGGAGCCTATTACTCTGCTGGTGTAATTGAACGTGGGCTCACCCACAGGGTCTCCAAAGATTATGCCAATGCCGCCCCGCCCCCCACCTTCCTCGTGCCATGACACATCAATATTTATCTCGATTTGCCCTTCTGCCGGTGCCGTGTTGGCTGCTATTGCAATGAATAACACGAGATAAGATTCAATTTGGTTTTAAATTTTTAAAATTTTTTAATATCATCCTAAATCTTTTGAGAAGATGTGGACGAAGAGGATGAAATTGAAAAGTATTTTAATGTATATTTGTCTTTTTTCAGTGTACTTCGTTAAATATGTTAAATTCTTAATGTTTATAATAATTTTTGTTTAAAAAAAAACTAAATTGTGACAAATTTAAAAGACACAAATATCAAATAAAAACTTAAAAAATTATGACTGCAATAATTAAAAAAAAATCTTCAAAAATTTGGGATTAAATTGAATCTTATCCATGAATAAAACATTGCAAAATTATATCTAGGTGCTTTACAAAGACACATATGTCAAATTGGCTCACAATTTCTATATTTATTCGAAATGTCATAAATTAAATGTGACTGATCAGTGACCGACCATTAATTTCCCTCAAGCAGGAATTCATGGTGAAATTGAGTTTTCATGTGGGCAAGGCACTCTTCTCACATGCCAAGCATTTAACACGTAGGTCTGATAAATATTTGCCCATTAAAGTAGATTTGCTAGACTGATATGATAGCTGAGTTTCGTTTTTTTTTTTATTATTTATTTATTTATTATAATATGCTTAATATGGCACAAAACGCATACGGCATCCCTCTCCCTGATTGTACAGCCTTAAAATTAAATTGAACAGGCCCTAATTGTTATTTATTTATTTAGTTATATGAGAGGTCAAAATTTTTTTTTTAAAAAAACAAAATTATCAAAATTCGAACATAAATTTGAATATTTCAACAAAAATATTATAATTAATTATATTAAAAACGCAAAGAGAAACGAGGCCTAATTGTACTTATACGACATCACTCTTCCCCCCCGCTACCCGTCCCGCAAGGCATAGACATGGTCACATGGATATATATATATATGTTTTACTTATATATTAAATATATTATATGATTCTTATACATATTGTTGTTTAATAATTTCAATAAAAATTATTAGTACAAGTTTAAGAAAACGTTATTGTTCATAATATGTATTATTTTGTTATTTACGAAAAATAAACATATAATATAAGACTTTACTTATACATGTAATATATATATATTTTTAAAATTTAATTTTAATTGATAAAATTACAAATATATATATATATATATATATATATATATATATATATATATATATAGAACATATTTTTAACGTGTGTTGGATATGTCTACATTGTGTCAAAGACGTATATAAGACACGTCTATTTTCTGTTGTAATTTTTTTAGCCGAGATGTTTGACTTTGGGAGTCGCATATTCATACTGTAGTCAACGCGCATCCGTGTCAAACACTCGTTCGACGCAGCATGCATGAGACACTAGCATGTCGTGTCCGTGCATCATTGGATATAATGTGTTCTTTAATAAATTATTTAAAAGCTCAATTTTTGCAATGCTACCGACAAAGTGTTGCGTCGCCGAGATTAGAAATGCAATTGCTTTGCCTGAGAGTGCGACGGTCGACTAAATAAATCGCTCAAACAATGTCTGCATGAACAAACACGGCGGATCAAGTGTATCATCTTTGCAGAAAACGATTTAAAAAATAATTATATATAAAAAAAAACGCCACGTGATTAAAAAATCTTCAAACTTTTAAGGTTGACATGATTAAAAGATATTTGCGGAACTTCGAATGCCAACATATTGAACATATCATCACGACAATATCCTAATTGATGCAAGTAAAGTGTCGCGGCTAGGACATTAATTTTCTTTCATGAACCTATTTAGTTTAAAGTATTTTAAGTGTATTATATTATTATAATTATTAATTATATATTTGTAATTATATTATTAATTATAATTATACACTCAAAAATTAAAAAATATATATATTTACGAGAGTGCAATGTACTCGTCTTTGTAAAAAAAATGTATTCTTACGGTATTTATTTTATTTGTTTACGTGATATTAATTTCATCATCCACATTTAATTCCCCACAAACTACGGAGTACTTATACTTCTCTCTCAAAAAAAAAAAAAAAAAGAAAAAGATATTGTTAATCTTAAAAGTCAGAACAAAGTTAAAGGTACTCTCTCGATCTCTCTCTCTCAGACACACAAAATATCCTCCACCTCCAAACCTTCCCATCCACAGGGCTTGCTCAATCTCCACCGATGTTTCCATAACAAACTATTGTTTTACATGCCCTGCCGCAGGTTCCCATTTTCCAATATTGTCTCCATAACACACACACACACAAACCCATAATGTTTCCAATTAATTTTGCCACCAAGCCTTCCCTTTCCCATTCTCATCACAAACCAAACCATGGCATCCCTTCTCATTACCCTTCTCTTTCTTTCATTTCCTGCCTTTTCCCAATGCCAACTCTCCCTCGACTACTACAAGGAAACATGCCCGCAGTTTTCCGACATCATGCGAGAAGTGGTCACGCAGAAGCAAATCGCCTTCCCGAGCACGGCAGCCGGCACTCTCCGCCTTTTCTTCCACGATTGCGCAATCGAAGGTTGCGATGCCTCTCTCCTCATCTCCTCCACTGCCTTCAATAAGTCGGAACGCGATCATGACCTCAATGCCGGCCTCCCTGGCGACGCCTTCGACGTCATAACTCGTGCCAAGGCCGCCCTCGAGCTCCAGTGCCCCGGCATTGTCTCCTGTTCCGACATTATTGCCACGGCTACTCGAAACCTCGTTTCCATGACGGGTGGCCCTCATTACAACGTCCGCTTAGGACGAAAAGATGGCCTGGTATCAAACGCTTCAAGGGTCGAAGGCAATCTTCCAAAACCTACAATGCCCTTGTCCGAGATCATAGCCATTTTTGGCTCCAAAGGATTTTCGGTACGAGAAATGGTGGCCTTGGTTGGTGCACATACCATAGGTTTCTCTCACTGCAAGGAGTTTAGCCATAGGATTTTCAACTTCAGCAAAACTTTCGAGTCTGACCCTGCATATTACCCCAAGTACGCCGAACGGTTGAGGAAATTGTGTGAAAATTACACCAAAGACCCAGCCATGTCTGCTTACAATGATGTGATGACACCAGGAAAGTTTGATAACATGTATTATCAGAATCTGAAGAAAGGGTTAGGGTTGCTGACGTCGGATGAGGCGTTGGTCAAGGATGAAAGAACTAGGCCTTTTGTGGACTTGTATGCTGCTAATGAGACGGCCTTCTTCCAAGATTTTGCCCGTGTAATAGAGAAGCTTGGCGAGTATAAGGTGAAGACAGGGAAGGAGGGCGAAGTGAGACGCACCTGTGATGACTTTAACACTATTAAAACATAGTGGCCATGATAACAATGGTTAGAGATTATTTACAATAGAAGAAGAGATGGAGGTATGAAAATGATGCCGATAGTAGCTGTTCTTATTGGTGGCATTGCTTGTCTGTTATACATTGGAGCATGCTTCCTCTTTTTTCTTTTTCTTTTTTTGTTTTGTTTTTTTTTTTAATTAACAGAACTGTCATAAATTGACATTATAGCGTAATCAAATATAGATGCAGTATGGGTGGAACAAACGCAACACGGGGTGAGAATGAATAGAAAAAGAGGTCCAGATAACAATCACCCGAGAGTGAGCTTTGCATCATCGAGGCATCAACATCTTGCAATGTTAATCTTACACCAAAAACAGATGACGCAATTCTGGCCATAAGTTCAGGAGGAGTCACATTAGCTCACCAAATCAATTTAAGATGCCAAGCAAGTGCAGGTCAGCAAACTTAACTCGCAATTAGCTCATAATCATATGGGCAAACCGCAAGAACCTTAGGTTTTTCCGTTTGCTCGGTCATTACCCGTGGAATGGCACGATCAGGCGGCAGAAGGAGAGAACTATAGAATGTGCATAAAATCTTGTCTGGGAAGTCACAAACATAGGAGGTAAAGAGAGAGTGGTTCCCCACCTCTGCTGACTTCAGTATGATCAACTACAAGATTATCTGAAAAGTGCGAGAAAGTGAACTACCCATTTTGCCGAGCTTTCAATCAGAACCGAAATATGATACAGAAAGTGGCCAAAATCTAATGAAAAGATCTTCGTGAATAATTATGCAACTTACATTTATGCTGGCATACAAATTGGTGGAAAAAAAGAACTTGAATCAACAGGGCAACAAGAGTGGAGCAAATTCTCCAATAAAAATTAACAGTTGTCATCCTTCGACATGCTGAAGCAATGGAGCTTAGCAGCCGCAGAGTCATCTGCACTTCTCTTTGATCAACACACGGACAATGTATTATTCAGCCTAGTTTACAGCACAATAGCCCAGGGGGCAGCACAATTTAATGACTGCAGAGATATTTCACCCGACCCAAGTCTCTCCAGCTTTAGATGTTCATCTACAGCAGAGAGTGATTACAATTAAGCTAATGTTAGTATACAAATATAAGGGCACAAAACACGCGAAAAGATCACATAAACTCCCAAAATCTTTACCCAATCTAACAAGGTTTTCTCTTGTCAACTTTCAAATGGATATTGAACCACTTCTTTCTCTTAGGCCTGCCCCTCGTTGAAGCTTTCTTATCTCTCATTTGTCCATCTTCCTGGTGGGAAGCCTTATTCCTAGTTTTACTCAAACTCCGCTTCATTGGTGGAGCAGTTGTATACGAAGCATGAATTTCATTCCATTTTTTAAGAAGCTCATCAATCTGCAAATGTAACATCAAGAGTGTTGATTTTATATAAATTCATTTCTTTACATAGTGTATGCACACAAATGTTCACAGGTAACACTAACTGCTTGCATTTCTTGTGTATATCTACTAGTCATTTCTGTAAATTGTGCCAACACCTGTCAACATTATACATAAAAATTAGCAAAAGGAGGCATAATTATTCACGTATGGAAAGCTTTTGTCAAGTGCAAACCTCTCTGTATTCACTTTCAAACTTGGATATTTCTGCCCTTCTTTCAAGAATTTGAGCTTCTAAAGCTCTGAGATTCTCCTTTTCTTCTGTAAAAGGTGCAGCACAAAGAGCTTCTATTGAGTAGCTTGCACTTTTGAAAAAATTGTCGCCTAACAGAAATGATCACAATCTTAAGATTGTTACCAGATTGTTTCATACACAATAAGGAAACTTGAAAATCTTATAGAGAACAAAAAATAAGAACTGACCATATACAGCAAAAACATGGGTGCCAGCCTTCAGTTCGGTTATTTGGCATGGCAGAAATCCATCAAGTTTTTTGAAGAAGGCTGAATCAGCATCCTTTGTAGCTGCAATCTGAGGACCACAAAAATTATAAACATGAAAGGGAAAAAAAAGAAAATCATACTTACAATATCTCCTTATACTCACCGGGTTGACCGTTTGATCAAACCGATAGACAGGAAAACCAAGAAAATACATTCCAGCAGATCTAACCTTCCCTATTTTGACACTATCCTCCTGCACACAAAAATAAGCAATAGAGGTTAGGTATGTAATGAGAATCATATTTCAAAACCCTTTTAAGTTTATACAGCTTAGCCAAGCTATGAGGGACACTGTGCATAGGATATGTTTCCACGACACAATGATGAAATTTAATAGTTTCCCGTTAAATATATATATGTGGCCCAATGTTAAGGTACCTTATCTTTTAGTAAGCTCCTGCAATCTCAGCTACTTGAGCATCTTGTGCCTCATGCACTTTATCCAACAACACAGGCATTGTTACTGTAGCTTCCAACAACATATGCATGTTACAGTAGCTAATAATGCTATTTGGGTTATCAATGGATAGGTTCACAGAGTCTGCAAATTTTCTTCTTATGACTTGTTCTCTGGATGTATCAGCACAACTCTACATTGATGAATTCAGGTGCTCCAGTGTCCATGGTTTTGGACAGAGGTCCCAAATTTAGTTCTAGATTCTGGTCCGGTCTACTCAAGGCCAGGGCTACAAAGTTAGGCTTTAGTACTGCATATCACCCGCAAACTGATCGTCAGAACAAATTAATCAGACATTGGAAGACATGCTTAGAGCTTGTGTTTTGGAGTTTGCTTGTGACTGGGAGGAGCAACCACTGCCTGTAGAATTTGCCTAGGACACCATAGGACCCACATTGTGGAAGGAAACGTAGAACTCTGTTAAGTTGGGACATGGAAGGTTATAGACAACCTATGGGTATGTAACAGATGTATTCTTCTTAACTTTGAAACAACCAGAGGATAGATTCCAACAATGCATGGAAGACAACATTAAGTCATTTACCCAATACCAAAATAAAAGATAAATTGCCAAATTGTTGATTGGTTGTAATAACTAATACCAGCAAGGAAGGTGCATTGTACCTGTAGTGCAAGGCTTAATCCACCACTATCTTCCCAATCAAAATATAACAACTGCACAGGAGTGATGAATTAGTAAGACTAACAACCATTTCAATACATAACTGTCACTAGAGCTTCTTTCTTTCTTTTTTTCTCCTGCTTTTTTGCCCCTTTTGATATAAGATATTGATATGAGACAATCCTATTATGTGCTGCTCAAGGTTACTTGATTGTGCAGTCTACCAGTGCCTAAATGCCAACTTTTGTGCATATCCACATTGTGCCAGGAAGGGAATTCTAATGAAATGCTAGCACCACAAGCTTATGATTTTGCAAACCTTGAACTTGCTTCTCTCAGATGATTGGACTCGGCAGACAAATCCAGCTCTTGCTTCCTCTTCTGTTATTGTGACAGAATAGAAGTGAGCACATTGCTTTTCAACCTGCTTAAAAGTGTAAAAGTTTTCAATGAGCCCTAGCTTAATTGCTAAATAGATGCATAAACCAGAATATGAATCCTCACCTTCTTAGAAACAAGATGACCAAGTAGAAGGGGATGGATGGAGACAGTGCCATTAAGTGCCTCCTCCAAGACCGTTGCTGATACAGTCGTCTTGATTGGCACACCAAGTTTGCTATTTTTCGGGGGAAAAAAAGAAGTCAAAGCCAAAAGCAGTTTGCATACTCATGAGCATTTTGAGAACTTTTGCAAGAATTAAGATGACATAGAAGAGTTAAAAATAGGTTACTTGAGAACATGTAAAACAAACTGACCTAAAAAGCGCAGCAAACATGGTGTTCAATGCCCCCAAACTTGAAAGATCTAGCTCTAGATCTTGTCTGTCTGACTCAACAGCCTGATCAAAATGACTATGAGATTACGCTTGCACCAAAATGTCACTGACATACAACAGAGATGGAACAAACAAATTGAGTTCTTAAAATTTGCACAAAACTTGCTAGCACCAATGGGACAGATCAAAACATAGGCAGCCATGAAGCAGCAGAGCAAACACGTAGTTCTGGAAAGATTACAATTATCTTAAGAGACATCAGTATAAGATATTGGTCACTCACCTCAAAACCAGCTGAATCATACTGGTGCCTCTTATCTGGATCAGACAAGATATTATAAGAAAATGTAACTTCTTTGAACATGTCGGCTGCTTCAGGATCATTTGCATTCTTATCAGGATGGTACCTGAAACATTGAGCTTTAATTGAAAAGGAAGCATGCAGGTAACAGGATGGGTGACCAGGTAGGGTTTTTCTTTATTTATTTTTTTATTTCATGGTTCCAAGCAGTAGAAGACATGGAGTGTAGAGATGGGCCTGTCAGCATCAAGGATTTCATCTACATAGGTTAAAGCAAATCAAAGTCTATCAACTATGGACTACAGCTGTAATTAGTCTAAGATAGCCAAGCATGTGCTTTCTGACCCACCTATCTACATCAAAGCCCATTTCATCCATGGCCCTGCGCTTCTGCATAGGCTTTATTGGCTCTATTCACATTTGGTAAATCATTTGGCAGTATCTTACAAAAGGACTCAGAACACCCGGCCTCATCCTTCAGTATTTTTGATTCTCAATCCAACTTTCTTATGCTACCTTGACCATATAATGTTGAACCTTAGAATTAGACACAAGAAAACACATTCTTCAAAAACAGGCACCAATTTATGCAACTCCTCTAAGGCTCAGCCTCTCCTATTCACAGCCCCTGATAAGAAATTACCATCACCAAGTACTCAGAATACAGTCAATTTCTGGAATGGGTTCACTCATTTTTAGCAAAGTTAAGCTTCTTGATGCCCCACAAATTGGCAAAATTCGCCATCTTCTTCGCATATAGGGACATCTCATATCCACAAAATTGGTCCACCTAATTTTTTGCCATTAACATTTATGCAATTCACAAGGAAAATCCATGGAAGACCACCCCAAAATAACAGATCAGTGGCGAGTTTGAATTTCCACATCCAACGTGCATACAAAGCAAAACTCAGAGGGTATCACTCTCAATCTGGCGTCTATGCTATCAAGTATATCCGAGAAACGGCGGAACAAAAGCTATAAAAATCAACTAAATTCCAACCTACGTATTTTTCCTACTCAAATGGACCAAAGATCCAAAACTCCATACCAATTCTGAAACTAACCTACTCAGAAACTCTGAAGCATGTAAAAAAAAGAAACAGTACACATTTAAAACAGGCACTGCGCGGCTAAGAGGCCGCGGAAGAGGAACAGAATGGTGCAGTACCTGAGAGCCAATTTCCGATAAGCGGACTTAATTTCCTGGTCGGTGGAGTTCCTGGAGACGCCGAGGACCTCGTAAGGGTCCCGCCGGAGCTGCTTGCTGGCATCATGCTTCTCCGGCTTCGATTTGTGCCCCGACATTTCCAAATCCACTCCCTAAAAACCCTAATAATCTCTCCAAAGAGCCAAACAAAACTAAAATCTGAACAACATTTCTCCTCCAATTTCCGTCGAAACTTCACCGGAAAGTTCAAATCCTTGCCGCTTGGGAGGAGCGGTCAGGCGAGAGAAGGTCAAAAGCGAGGAGGAACCCTAAGGAGAGAGAAAGACGGAGCGAGAATGGAGAATCCGATCTCCATGGGACACCCCCTTCGCTTGAGCTGCGCTAGGCTGTGTGAGAGAGAGAGACAGATGAGCGATAAAATGGAGGGGAAATTAGGAGTCAAAATTTTTGGTTTTATTTTTATTTTTGTATTTTGTTTAATACAAATTTTTAAAAATTTGTATTTTATCTCTTGTCTGTTTCCTATCATGCGCTGAGGGCGCATATACTGTGCGCACGTTTTTTTCCCTCTTGTTCTGTGAGCGCGTGACACTTTCGTCTTGATCGGCCCTTCTTCTGGGCATTTAGATTTCAGGTTTTTGCACGTGTGATGGCGGCGCGTGCGACGCATTTGTGACGCCTGCCGGCGGCGATCCATGCCGTTTGGGGGGGTGGGTGGCGCATCGAAAAAATTCGGAATTATATATATATATATATAAAGAAAGGAAAAGGAAAATTTTTGAATGGACAGGGAAAGAGTGGGAAAAGGAGATTGCCGTAATCAGAGCATTAAAGGTAGTTTTGTGTTTGAGATTAGAATCGGTAGTTATTGACATGGAAACGTTTGATTCCTCTTTTAGCCGTTATCTTTGACAGTATTTTGTCATCATAAATTACCTTTATTACACATGTTTATAATTTTGCACAATTTATTTTTATTGTTTATTTAAAAATAATATTTTAAGAATTAAATCGAATCAATCGATTCAAATAAAAAAAAATAACGTTTTTCGAATTAGTCTTAATTTTTTTTCTCCAAAATAGAACAATTTACTTTATATATATATATTATTTTTTAAAATAATGCCACTTTATGAAAATAAAATGGCATAGAAGAAACAAAAATTTTAAAAGGTATAATTACTGATAATTACTTTAGTGTTTCAATAAAATACATAATTACTAATTGCTAATCTATAGAGCGATTTCGTTGTAAAGTGAATAAAATCCCTTTCGTTAACAATTTAATTCCTTCGTCATTCGCGACTTTCTGAAAATCAAGAAATTGGGATCTTCGGCAACGGCAAACTAGAAGCGTTAAGACTCGAGCATCGTCGGGCAGTCTAGCCATTGGCCTTTCGTTCGACGTTCGGACCTTTTGACGGTGACTGCACCCAAAGCGAAGATCAGCTCCAACACAGCGATATTTTCGACGGCAATATTTAACTAAAAAAAAAAAAAACTCTTTTTTTGGTACAATTGATATATTATTGTTGGATTATGGCATTAGACAATATTCCGATTGTAATGTTATTAATTGAAAAGGGACGAAAATGATAGATTTATTGATTTAAATACGATTAATATAAATTTATTTGATATTATTTATTATTTTAGTACTGTAAATATTATTATAAATAAAAAATAAACTAATGATTAAAATAAAAAGTGATAATTATAAAAATTAGATATTATTATTATTATTATTATATTTTAAAATATATAAATTTATTTATTTCATTTATTTATTTGTAATATATTATATTTATTTTTTATTTTGATATTAAAAATTAATTTTATTACATATTAATGTTTATACATAAATATTTTCATATAATTAATATATATATATATATATATAATTTTTTATTTAATATTAAATATTATTATTATCTAGTTAATTCCGATTTTATTAGTTAAATTTTAAATTTTTAAAATTTTTAGTTCAATAATTAATTCAAATTTTAAAAAATTATTCAAAAATTTATTAAATTGTGAAATTTTCTTATTTTTATAAATCTTATACCTTATTTTTAATATTAAACCCAATAATTTTAAATAAAAATTTAAATTTTTAACTATTAAATTTACATTTAAATATTTTAACACATATTTGATTGTTATTGATTTTTTATTATTATTTCTGTTTTATCTTTTTGTTGTTTTATTTTAGGGTATTGAAAGATTTTAAGTTTATTGTCTTTTATATATATATATATATATATATATATATATATATATTATTTTTTTGTTTTGGTTGGACATTGTCTTATATTTTTTTAACATAATTAGTGAAGATATTTTTATCAAAAATTTTAATTCTATATTTAAATATTAATAACTCTATTATCTTTTATTTACCTTTCAATTTGTCTTCGGGAGGCATTTCATCGACTCATTATTAAGGCCATTAACATGAAAGCTAGCCCGATTGCATACCAAGAAGTGTGAGTAAGAATCGGTAAGACAGCCAATCCCCTATGGATTACCAACTGGAATCCCCCCAGCCAACTCATACCCATTTTGTACCAAAAAGTTCTTTTGGGTTAATTAATAAAGGATTTTATTTGCTAAAATATATATTTATCTAATTCAAGTATAAGATATGTCATGATACATCTATATATATATATATATAGACACATACACTAGGAATTACCTAGTTTCCTCAATAATTATTTTTTTTTAGTTTATAAAGTAGACATTAAACTCACTTTATCACCTATGTAAATACCTACATTTTATAGAAACACTATTAATATTTTATCTTCATTTTTTATTTTATTTATAACAAACTATATAATAAAGTAATTTTTTTATATTTTTATAAATCTTAAATCTCTTTTTTAAAATTATAACTCGAGATATTAAAAATAAAAATATAAACTTTTAATCACTCAAATGTCTCTTTAAAAAAATCTTATTGTCATTTAATAATTATAGAACTTGGATTACTATTTGCTCTTGCCTTCAACACTTAATGCTAGGCGTTCTTGTTGTTATCAACTTCCAACGCAGTTTAATGGATTCTCAAATTTGTCTTCGTTGGTCCCAATTTTTTCTGACTTTAGTGTCAAATTGATTGCGGCAACTTTTTTTTGGTGCACTTGGAAATTTTGCAGTGGACAAAAAAAAATTAAGTCATTTTCCTAATGTTTCTTCTGCAGGCTTTGTCGGCTCTTCCTTATCAGATTTTTTGGTTGACACTTCTTTTTTGGGTCATGTCGCCCTCGGCAACTTAGAACATTGTAGTTGTAGATTGTCCTCTCTTTAAACTAGGCCCGATGTCGTTGTCGAAAGGGCCCAAAAAACGAAGGGGGGAAATAATTGTATCTGACTACTACTTACAGGCTTGCCTGCCTGCCCCTGAATCGTAATTATACCGTAGGTCCATTGTCACCAACTTTCGGTCCCAATAAAAAATAAAATAAAAATAAAAATAAACGGAAGCTAATTTGATTTTAAATAGAAAAAAGAAAGAAAACCTTATGTATAATCCTATCGTACTTTGGCTGAATGATTATAGTTAAATTTCTTCGACAGTGTTCGGAGTAGGTGCCATTTTTAAAACTGGGGTAGGAATGTAACCCAATGCCTAGCCAAGCACCATATGGAAGCATTGTTTCTATGTGACAACAAATGACTAGGTTACAACATCTTTCCAATAATTGTCCTTTATCTCAATATATTTCACCCCTAGGCCATACCAACCATTGATGTTTATAAGATTTAAGAGCTGGAACTGCGTCAGAAAAATACTAAGAAAAACGAGGAGTAACCATATATTGTTTATCCGTATTCCCTTTATTATTATTATTATTATTTTATTTTTTTTTTTTTTTTTGCATAGAGGTTTGGCCTATAAAGAAATTAATTTTGTCTAGAGCTATGAATTATAGATAAGAGATGGATTCTCTTTCACACATGCGCACAACTTAAAGCTTGTATGTTCTAACTATTCTGACCAATTTAATTTGAAACCTGAATATTATTATCGCAGAAATTTTGTCCATTAGAAAAATAGACATGGACAAAGAAAATGGGCCTCGCGATCCTATGTAAAAATATATGGGTCGCTCTGGATGCCGTTGTTTTTTTAAGCTTGTTGATTTTGGTTGGGCTAAACTCATGTTATAGCACTCAGAATTTTACGGCACATTGTCGTTGAGGGCAGTTGACAATTTCCGTGGTCATGTTCTCTCAAACAAAATAAAAGGAAAAAGATCGATTGTTTAGAATAGTTAATTTATAAATTTTAAATTAAAAGAAAAGGTAAAAATCTGAATTTTATGTTTTTTTTTTTTTAAAATTTCTTTCTCTTATATATAAATACGGACTATATGATTATTCCTTCGAAGAAAAAAAATAATAAAAAAAAGAAACACAGATAAATCAGTTGACCAGTTTTTTTTTTTTTTTTTTTTTGTCTTTAACAGGAGGATTATACTTAAAGGAAGAGCTTCCCTTAATATTCTTCTCTATGGATTCAAGACAAGAATATCACTTAACTAAAGATGGCGTCTTGTCTCTAATCCATGGAGTTTGGCTCAATGGGAAAATGGATGAAAATAGATTTGTCAAGGTAACACGCTAGTCTCAAACTTATTAATGGGGACAATTACATGTTTTGGACCATCAACCTAAAAATTGGCTTGTAATTCAAGCAGTCGTCTATAGGTTAATTGACAAAGTTCTCATGTATCCATATTCTATTTAACAAAGTCCAGTGGATGTGAATTGTAGTCTTTTAAAAAAAAAAAAAATTTAACAAAAATAAAGAGAAAAATGTATTGAGAATGTTAATAATCGCTCCTTTATGCCCAAATTGGGATTATTTATTGACATTTTCACTTTACATCTTTTATTAGAAAAAACTTGTTATTTGAAGAATGATTGTTCTTCAATTATTTGCATATTTCTATAATAAATTTTTATTTTAAGAAAGAAGAAACGATTAGAAAGGTTCAAATTTAAATAAAAAAATGTGAAAATTATGCAAGATAACATCAAACCCTCACTTCGGATGATAATTGTAATCAAAGTTAAACCATTGTTTTTTCCAAATTCCAACGAACCTTGTCGGGTTAGGGTCGAATCGTCAATCACATCGTGAGACTTTTGATATTTTACTTTGTGCACGAGCAGGATTCAAAAAATTATCGATCTGGGCTTTACCTGCCCTATTGAGTGGTGCAAGTGAATCCACAAGATGGGTGTTAGGCCAACCTAAAATTGGTGGAGTCCGTGGGGTCAAAGTTCATTTAAAAAAATTAAAAAAAAAAAGTTGTTTCGAATCCAATTAAAATTGTAAATCGTACAATGAAACTCTCTAGGTGGCGGATTTGTATCACTAGATTTTAATCTTGCTTGGTGTATACATTAAGCATGGATTCATTTAACTACCGAATAGAGACGATCAGAGATTGCTTTGCTCTCATTCCCTTACTGCACATATATTTGATAACCATTTTTGTGTTTTTTTTTTTTTTTTTGGGACATGTATTAGATTAATCTCATTATCAATAAACTGCCAGGTAGATACGTGTGGAACTAGTTTCATATTTAAATATTAGATTAACAAGAAGTTCTAGATGTGGTTTTTTCTTCGAATCTTTTTTTTTTTCCCGAGAAAGTTTTATATTCAAATCTACATTAGACTTTGACGTGCATAATTACATATAACTACCTACTATAGTTGTAAAACCATAAAAATATTAGTTGCATTATTTATTCGGTAAACGCTTATGTAATGAACAAGGACATTGACGCGTTCAAATACCAAGAACGATAAGCTAATAAGAAAAGATGATCGACGTATTAAAAGAGCCCAAACAACGTGCAAGGTTATACTTTGTGAAGTTGTTTTTAAAGTTTTTAGAGTTTAAATCTCAGCCGAAACTAATTATAAAATATATATTTTAAATTTCACTCACAGTGACTTGGCATATATATATATATATATATATATATATATATATAAACACACACACTCCTGTTGATCCATGCAACTGGCAATAATTTAATTTTTTTTTTCTAGAACAACCTTTTTTCAAATATATATGTGTAGGGATTCGTCTCCCAATGCAGCATAACTCACAAGAAATTAGTAGCTTAGATTTTGTAATCGCGGATATGCATATGGTTGCTTAATTGAAAAATGAGTTAATTTTTAACAGACTCAATTATTGGTGGGTATCATCCCTAAATTAACTCTGCTCTGATATTCAAAATAATAATAATAATTATTATTATTATTATTTAAAAAAGAGTTGGACTTGAGATGGACTACTGATAAAATTGACCACCATATTTAAATCAGCCGTGTGTGTGTATATATATATATATATATATATATATAAATTAATTAGCAAAAAAATAATCCAATCCCTTTCACGAGCCATCAACCAAAGTTTGAAACGGAAGGAGAACCGTTCAATTATTTTTTTTTATTTATTAAAATAACAGTAAGACCTCTAGGATATCACTAGAAATCTTTAGAGAAAAAGCTTATTTAATTAAACAGTTATATATGTATAGGCTGTCTTAATGCTATGTCCCAAGCTAATGGTTTAATTAATTCCCTAGATTCCTTATCAGTGGAAATGGTTATTTATAGAAAAAAAAAATTGTGGAGATTATAAAGTTACCCTTGTGGGTTTTAGATCATTAGTCCAGTACATGCACATAGGTAAGTTTGCATGTCCAATAATTAATTAGGTTATCACTAATTAGGTTAATAAAAAGAATGGATAGTGTATGGAAAAACAAAGATTCGTTCCTTCCATTGGCGGTTGTGAGGCAGGGGCTCAACCCAAATTGCCAATTAGTTAGGTTATTAATAATTAACAAACGTATTATCCGTGGGAGGTGCATGCTCTGTGACATCGTTGAAAGGAGAATATAGAGAGAAATATTGCCTTGTTTCACTTTGCGCAATCATATATTCCATATTTTTTATACGGTCAAATTAAGGTATAAACTTCATCGTGCAATAAAGAATGGAGAATTTTAGAATGTATAATATTATGCAACTCCACTTTGAGCCTAAATTATTGATCAGCAAGCAATATTTTCACTAGCGCTGTCACATTTGCTCTAAATAAAAAGAACCCAAAAAAAAAAAAAAAACAAAGAACAAAGCACCTTGTCCGCAATATCAAATAAATTTTTTTTTTTAAAAAAAAAAAGTTACCAATTGATCTTTTGTGGAGTGGTACTGAGGTTCATCTTCAAACATCTGGAAATGAGGCCTCAAACATCAAAAGAAAGAAGTGTGGAGAAATGAAGAGGTGAGAGCTTACAAACTGATTAACCAAAACAGATTGGAAGGGTATATGTTTGTGCGTTGCAATTAATCCCTGAATTAACAGTCCATGCTTGTTAAGAAGATAGTCTAATGTCCCCGTTAGATTTATTTCTTGTTCTACTGGAGTAGAAAATAACATAATTAAATTATAAATTCCGTTACTCTTAATATATTATAGTGCCTGAAAACAAAAACAAAAAAAAAAAAAAAAAAAAAAAGAAAAAGTGTACAAGGTTACTTTATCATTCATAAAAAGACAGTTCTTACCCCAATATATGGATTTAAAAGTTCTGGAATCGTCTCCATGACTAGGTACTAAAATTGAGATCTCAATTAGAAGTAATTAACCAAGACAAAAAACAAGAGAACACATATTGCTCAGAATACAGTGTTCCATCCTCAAATTGCTTGATATGGATTTTTATTCTCTGGAGCTTGAATGAATACATAATATCTGTTTTGCAAGGATATTCCATTCAGAGAAACTTTATACTACAAAAAGAGGAGGCAAGAGAGGGGCATCCACTGCCAGAAATTTTCGAGTGAATCTGATTTACCAACATAATGATTGACTTTACTGTAGAACTGTGTCGTGTATGCTAAAAAGCTGATACGGTTAAAATCTTGAATCGATCTTCTTCATTTGGAACAGAGCAGATATCGTGAATTTTCCTCTATATATGTTTCCTTTCTGTTCAAGAAAATTACAAGCTATTCAAATCTCGGACCGGACATAAGCTATTTTACCTTGTGCCCGAATAACTTACATATCCAAGTTCTTCTTTCGATTGGAAGCTACGGCCTAGCTGCAGATCCAATGATTTACAGGTCCGTTGTTTGGAACCTGGCAAAGAAGAAGGCTGCTTCATGAAAACAGGCCTACTTTCCCTGGATCTGTCGGCATGTGTTAGAGTGAACATGCAAGATTCTTGTTGTAAAGGCATCTGAACAACGGGTACAGCATACCACTTTGATGATTCCTGAGAACCATTAAAGTTGGAAACTTGATCATAAAGATTGAAATTGATATGCGACTCCTCGGAGATTGTGTAGTCAGGACTACGACAGGAGGGATCGTATAACCATGGTGTGTTGGAGCCATGGTAATTACTGTAACTCATGAGGTTGTTTTGGAAAGGTTGAAGATAGTAGCCGAGACTGGCTTTCCTGGCTTGAAGCTGCAATCTTTTCTTCTTCATTCTTTCTTTTTTGTGGGCATTTTGGTGGCCCCCCAAAGCCTGTGAGTTTGCAAACTCCTTGAAACAATACTGGCATTCGAACTTCTTATTATGGTCAGGTAATTCACCTGATGATGAGCTTTTCTCCTTGATGGTGTTTTCCTTCTCAGATGAACCTGTATTGGTTGAATTCACACTTTCATCTCCTTCCACATACACTTTTTGGCAGCTGATCTCCTTGTTCTCAAATGGGGTCAGCTCAATACCAAATAGTTTGATCTTCTTCTCCACGTAGGAACCAGCAGAACAGCCATTTTCTCCATCCAATGATGAAGAATAATTCATATTAGGGGCTGCCTTCTCCATCTCTTTTTTAAGTGAGAAAATTAAAAAGGATTGTATTTTCGTAGCTCTAATGCAATTTGGTTGCTTGATGGGCCTCTCTCTCTCTTTATAGTAACCTCTATGGATTCCAACAACGCATTGCATCCAAAACAATATTAGTTTTATAATGATGAACAGCATAAACGTACCCCAAAGGTCAATAAAAAATAAAGAAAGAAAAGTCAGAACAGAGAAGCTGCCTCATGCAATATTGTTTTTCACATTATTCTTGCGTTTTGTAATAGATACACCATAAAACCGTATCCATTGATGAGGATTCAGTGTGGCTGCTTGTAATAAAATTCTTAATTACATAAAGTAATGCAATTAATTGTCGTGCCAATTTGGCTATTTTAGACATACGTCCCATGATTAAAGAGATGGAGGATAATAACCATTATATTAACTGTGATAACAAAAGTCAAAAGAAAGATGGAGACGTCATCACCTGGAAGGAGAGTGGCTTAAACTCTGCAACAAATCTCCCACTGTACTGAAAATGCATATCTGGCATTATTTTACCAAACCAACTAAATATTGAGTAAATTAATGTATTGTCCTCTCAAAAAAAAAAAAAAGAAAAGAAAAAAAGAAAAACAAAACAAAAAAAATTCATCGCACAAACTCTCACACTGTAAAATTTAATAAAGTGTCTAATTTCTTTTCTATGTTTTTATAGATTGATTGATCCTTAAGTTATAACAGAGTAATTAAATTACACCAGGACTCTAAACAAGCTTATTATTAATAAGCAAAAAAAAAAAAAAAAAAGAGTCATCTGTCTAATATGGCTGTGTGCCCATTTCTATCAAACACAAGTCTCAAAATAATTGTTATATCACACAAATGTTGGTATCTGTAGGAGTGTGATTATTCTGCTTTAAATGAAGCTTCTTTGTAATTATCCTTCCACCCACACAACTTTAAAAAAATGCTTTAATCGTGTACCTTGACTCCGTAGGGGGAATGATATTAGAATATTGAGGACAGTAGCTGCTAAACAAGGGAATATAACAAAGTGGGCAGTGATGTAAGCATATATACTAATAGGGGTCAATAGAAGATCTGGGCATATCTTCATAGAGTAAGCAAACGCAATATTGTATGCCCAAAAGCATATGTATTCAGGTGAATCAAGTCATTAATTAATGTTTCATTATACATTGGAAGAGCATATGGGTTGGACAGTTGTTCCATCTGGACCCCATTTCTTATACCTTTGGGGACATGTTGAAAACTATTTTAGATTGTGTTGTTATTCCATTGTCTCCGCCAAGATCTTCCATCTGCGACTTTCTTCCGCCAATGGATCTGTCTCATGCAGTCATGCTCATCAATTTCCCACTTCTTTTCCTCTTTTTTATATGGTTCCAAGTAGGCATGCTGTCATCAAGCATTTAATTATCCTACCATGTGGAATAAAATGGAACAGCAGGGAGGGAGACTAGATCATGGTGGCTTGTTGGGTGGGTTGGTTTTAATTGATTGATTGATTCCAACCCATTTCATTTCATTATTCCACGTATAGTTTCATAAATCAAAAGGTGGCCCTACCATCATCCAATCGGAATCGCGGCCCCAGTCCAACCAATCTTTTATTTCTCTTCTAGACAAATCTGAAGAAGTTAATTGTACTAAAGTCCTATATTAAGAATGCCAAGATTGACTCAAACCAAAAACAAACAAGAGAATTCATCGTTGGGTAACATGAAAGAAACGACACTGCTCCAGGAAAAGGCATGGGTTGTTACCCTACTTTCAACGTTTATAATCACACACAACTTTGTAACATATTTAAACGAGATCTTGCTCTTGCCGAGGAATCGGCTTTTTCGCTTTAAGAAGCCCCCATACCGTAGCCAAAAAAAGAAAAAAAAAAGGATAACATTTCTGAGCTTTTCGGACGCATTAAGTCTGTAAAATTAATAAAGCATAAGGATCCGATCGGGTCTATAAAATTTATAGATTATACCGGCCATTAACTTAAACTTTTAAGTATATATAAAATTCTAAGGAGTTATTTTGACATATTATTTTTTATTATTTAATGAATCGATCGTGTTATATGTTTAATTCAATGAATTCAATTTAATATTAATAAAGGTTAGCATTTAGTTTTGATATAGTTAAATTTCATTGTAATAAATATTTATTTAGATTTTAAAGGTGAGTATAAAATTAAAAATTTTATATTAATAAACAAATAAATATAAATAAAAAATATATAAACTTAAATTTAAAATCTTTTTACTTAAAATTTTCACACTTTTTTTTGATAAATATTAATTAAATTTAATACGTGTCAAAATGAGTGAATTAAATTTATAAAATCACATAAATCAGAAACTTAAATATGATTTTATTAATTTAAAATTTTTGATGAATATTAATTTTTAAATAATTATTTGACAAGAGAGAAAAAAAAGAAAAACAAATTAATATCTGCGAGTATAATTCTGTAAGGAATTACTTGTGTGCTTGACTTGATCCCGTAAAGAAAGAACCAGCTAGCTACACATTTTACATGTGTCGAGATTCAATCCCATGAGTGAATTATACTTGTTCATCATGTTATATGTTTAAAAAGGAGAAAAGTTGCAAGTACCCAGCAGGTGTACCTGGCCTAAATATTAGTGTGCAATCATTTCTCCCCGTAAGGCACTAGGAAATTCATATTCCTGATGTAACATAGCAGACGCAGACGCAAACGCAAATTTATACCAGTAGCCAAGAATATTAGGAGAAAATGATGAAGAATGCATTTTAAACGAATAAGCAAGTATAGCTTAGACCACCAACTCTTGGGCTGAAACTAGTCACCTCAAGTTCATGAGGTAGCAGCTTCTTTTGACATTGATCTGTCCTTTCTCAGTTAGACATGTAACTACTTCAGCTAGTCTAAGTGGCGTTCTGAAAACAATTCGAGTTCAAATGTAATACAGATTATTAAATAATAATAATAATAATAATAATAATAATTAAAAAAGAAAAAACAGAAACGAAGGTCAAGCACTGTTGATTTTTGGAAAATGTAGAAAGCCGAAATTTAGAAATAGAAACGACAACACCAAAATCAAACATGGCAATTACAGCGGTACAAGGTTGACTAAACACAGATTTTAGGCTGTCAAAAATCCTACAAAGAAAATAAATGATATTTTATAATGGGGGCACACGTTGGTAATATTCAAACAATTTAGAAAAATGTAATAGCTATTCCAGTCCACCACCAGCTTCTTTGGACATAATAACAAGGTTTCCGTGATTGTTAGCCGCCGTGGGAGCAGAATGGAAAGATTGCTTATCTGGGTAAATAATATTTTCTCGACCTAGGATGGAAACCACTCCGCATCTCGCTTCCCCACTTTGAACATTCATAGCCCAAACATCTTTTCGATTTTAATTAAATACCCACATGGCTGGCATGAAACTGGAGTTCGCAAGTTAACAAAAATTGGGTACAAACATCATGATAATATAAGCACAACGTCATCTGGTAGTAGACGAGACAGATAAAAGAGACAAGGCCTTAGATTGGTTGGTAAATTTGTCAATCTAACCCAAACCCTCCAGCCATCAAGGCAGCAGGAAACAAGGAAGATGTCCAAGTCTTACCAAACAATAGTCCTAATAATCCGAACTTTGTCTGACTAGCATCCATAAAACTTTAATCTCAAATTTAATTGTAATTAATTTCGTGAATTTTTTTAATCCTGTTTTTATTATGAATTAAATTAAAAATGAGATTTAAATAAAAATTTTTCTGACTCAAAAATTAAAAAAAAAAAAAAGAAAGAAAGAAAAAGAAAAGAACAAGCCGAATGCCTTCATAATATCAAAAGTTGAGAAAGAAAAAGGCTATAATCTAGTTGGGAAACACCGCACTTCTGTAAGTTTTGTCTTCTAGTCATAATCTTTTTTCTAATCATGTTATTCAAAGTTGAAGCAACCCCCATCGTCCAACTAGTGGGCATATTTACGACAGGACCTACTTGAATAATTAGTTGTTAGAACTACTTGGTCACTGTGAATGTTGTGTATAACAACCACAAGGATTTGCTTTGCACGCATTCCCACAAGAATTGATAACTCAAGTTATGATAATATGATTTTCAGGTAGTTTTAATGCTATTAAACAATATGAACTCGTACTAACAATAAGAGCTCACCTTTATTTTCACAAAGACGTTATTTTTATAAAATCAACTCGTGGATATTAGTCGCAATAGAGCCACGTTTCCATCACATAAAGCTCACCTTCTACCTCAGATTGATAGTATTTTCCTTCGATGTAATTTCAAAATTTTCTCAGAGCAAAAGGGAACTCAAAAAGAAAGGGGGAAAAAACAAAGAAACCAGAAGTGGGGATTGATTATCTAAAATAAATTAACCCTGAAAGCTAAAAATCAGTCAAAAAAATACGGAACATATTCCACATTTTACGCCAACCTGAATTACACCTACAGAGTTGCTCTCGGATGCCCAAAAAGAGAGGCAACTGATTGGGCCATTTTTAACTTACTCTGAGAAGCAATGCCTGGCATTGCTTCCTCAAAAAGGATTACTGTACATCAGCTCCATGACGCAGCATGCCACCTTAAAAATGACCCTAAAGTCATCTCGGCTTTAATAATAAAGTTCTCAAGTTTGCCTTTTGGAATGAGGCAATACAGCAAGAAGAATCTTTTTTCCTTAGGCCCTGCAATTCCGACAAACATTCCTTACAAATTAAGCTAACAACAATCATTCAACTGTTTCAATTGAAAAATAGTCCGACAAAATTTTGTAATAGAGTTACAGTTCGTTTGATGTCCACCGTAGAAATGCATCAAGGCTTTCGTACAATTATAAAAACGCGAATACTATCTTGTCTTGTGCATGGGAAATTCTATAAAATATGAAGGTAAGAGACCTTGACCATGGCCAACTCAAACTGGTACAACAGATGCAAGGTACAACTAAACAACATTCAGAGTGAGCTCCATTTTAATGCAACAAACAGATATTGGCACCAAGGGCCCCCTTCCCATAAGTCTTTGTTAGATCTAATTGCAGTATTTAAAAGTGATTGTACAATATCTACAACTTCGCACAAGAAAAATTGCAACTCAAAACTAAAAAAGACTTTTTGGTTTGGGAGGCGGGGAGGAAGGGAGAGATTAAACGCTAAAGCAAACTCATACGGGTTAAGTAAAGCCAAATAATTCAGCAATTAGCATTCAAGCTCAATTTTGTCAGATATTAAAGTGTTTCGGATTCATAATTCCATGAAAGATGATTTTAGAATTGCACGAGTAAGTAACAACATAAGCCCTTCAAACAAATATCCAAGGGACAAACAAAAGGAAGGGAAAATCACCATAGGTACTCCCAGATCTTTGAGGTTCTTTTCCCTCCTTTGCTTCAATGCCCCCATATCCACCTGTTCAATAGATCATGCAAAGAAATTTGGTGAAAACAGATAAACATTACTAACCAACACCATGTTCAAGCCTTCAGGACATTTTGCTTGTCACTCATAAGATTTGAAAACAGCGACAACTTAAATTATCCCAGGAACTCTTCATTCGGCTTCTATATCAGAATTTGCAAATAAATTTCAAAAAACAAGGTTGAAGGCATACAATAAAAGAACTTAGTGGCTGGTCAAATATCCATTCCTTTCATGTAATGTCACAAATAATCGATATCCTATTCAACACAAGCAAGCAAAAGCAAGAGATATGCTACATTACTATTCTAGTCCTATAATTTTGTTTGGTTGGTGCCTGCTAGCCAAATGGCATGAGGCTCCATAATAGTTGTATTGCACATATCTCTCATGTTTTACAACAGGTACCGCAGAGTCAAAAGTTCATTACAAAAATATTATCATACTTGCTCTAAGAGCATTTCATTATTGCCAATAAAATGCCGCGTACTTCCTCTGCCCTGAAAAGGGTGGCATAAGTTTCCAATCCCAGTTTGTTGCTCTTAACCCTGCATGGCCACAACAACAAATCTGCAATGCAATAGAATACCAAATAGAGAACCCGACACAGCTAAACCAAAGTACAAGGAAAAGAGACTCAATGGCCAGCAAGAGAATTGGCAGGAAAAAGAATCTGCAAGTATTAGCGTACAAGTATAAGAGAGCGCATCTGAATCATGGACAATCTGATTTCGGGTAAACAGGAAGAAGGAAGCAAAGGGCTTTAAATACAGAGCGTGCAGTTAATCTCTAACGAACAGAAATTAAATTCAATTTGTTCCACAAAAACAGGAAAGAAGATGAAGTACTAGTAGTAGAGGAACTAGCAGGGTGTTTGATGAAGTAGCCAACCAATGACGGGCACTTGATTCTCTAAGAGCCACAAAAATTCTCGCAGGTTGCAAAATATAATACCAGCATAACCATACTCCGTAAGTACCTGTGATGGCATAATGCAACCATTTAATTAAACGCACCCCTTTCTGAATCATGATACTCCACCCTAAAACATATCCCAACTGATATAGTTATTCTCTCAAGGACGCACTCTGCATGATCATTGCATTATTAGTTTGCAATAGCATCCATGTCAAGGTTGAGGCCTGCTTTTACAAGTCACTGGAATCTTTAAACTCCAATCCCAAGTTTTGATAGCTACACACTCACAATTTGGAGTCACTTTGGGTGCCAGCTAGCAGAGTTGAAAAGTCTCCTTTCAATTTCAAGAAACCTCGAATCAAATTCAGTTCAGTGGAGGAGGGCTTTAATGATGAGATGATCATCATTAGCACATACAGGGATCAAGTATACAATAATCAAAATAAGAAGCATCAAATCTAGTGCATCCATCCATGAAACCAAGAGCAACAGCCAAGAATCCTGTACCATAAATAAACTCTTTTGTGCAATTCCACTAGTTGGAGGAAGCTGGAAAGGAAGTCATGCTGCAGGCTTCACCGATAAGCGGGGCAAAACAGGCTGTTTAATGAAAGCTGTGGAACTACTCAGAGGCCTCGGAGCATCATAAACATCTATGTTCGCATATAAAGGCATGTTCAACGGTCTTTGCTCATGCGCCCCCACATTTCTGGGTAGGGATACACCCCGAGAACCACCCGTAATTTGAACTGGAGATCTTTGTAGAATGTGATCCAGCATCCAAGGAGAATAAGAACTTCTGGATCATTGCATCAGGGGTAAATCATCCACACTTCTTGTGGGAGGATTTTGCTTAAAGAGTGTCTCTTGGATTGGGTATTTGCCCTGCATATCCAGACTACAGATAGTGTCTTTCAGCTCAGACATTCCTTGCCTTGTATCAAGACTACAGCATGGAGGATCTCCAGGCTGCAGTGTCCTAGAAAGCTTTTTTTGGAGGTCCATGGTTTTTCCATGGTCATCACTTTGGGCACTTCTAAATACTTCTTTTCTCTTCTTTTTTTTTTTTTTTTTTCTTGCATGAACTTGAATCGAAGGTTGTCCTTGTCAAAGCAATTATATTTAGTGGTTCAAAGACACTCTATTCAGCTATCTAAAAATGGGAGTGGTATTTCAACACTGTGGAGTACCCTGCACACCATTAACATTGGAATAACTGTCCTCTCTTTGCCTGCATTAAGGTAAAGCATGCAATAATATTCTCGACAGGTAAACTTTATTGCCAAATTATGCCTAAGAAACAATGTAAGCACCAAAATGGTGTCTCTTGGCAATCTTCCCATTGATTATGAAAATTCAGATTCAAGTATAAACACAAGGTCAAACATACCTTTGTTGTTGAGTCGACTTCCATGCAAGAAGGAACTGTCTAAGTTACTTCCAAGTGTCATGGTCATGTCCTCTTAGGGCAGCGCGATACAATGAATTTAGGAGTCTCGGCAACACAATAAATCTGAAAGTCTCCCAAGAAAATTTAATACATTAGAATGTAATATATAATAAATGTTAATTCATGTAAGTAGATAGAAGTTGAAGGGATGTGATTTTATTATTAGAACGGTTGTAGTTTGTTCAACATTTATATAAAAGAAACCTAGTAGCTCTCATCCAATTTACAAATAAAATATACTATTAAAATTTTTGTCTCTAAATTCTCAAGGCCGCACGGCACTAAATCCATTAGGCCCTTGACATTAGTCTGTCCGTTATAGAAGCTCACTCCCAGCACGTTGCAGAGATTCAGAAAGGTCCGCTTCTGATACAGTTGCAGTTCTCTTTACAACCTGCGTGAATTCACCGACAAGCAAGCACATTTTACACAATAGCAAACCAAAAGATTCTAGCTTTTGATAAGTTTCAATATTTCACTATGTGAATTAATTAATTTTTCAAAAAAGAAAAAAGATTTTTTGAAGTTTCATTTTGCTTTTGTGGAAGAGAAAAAAGCAAAAAGCAACCTTATTTTCTTCTCTTTTGTTGGCTTTTACTTCCAAACAAAATGAGCAATCCAAGAAAAAACTTTGATTTACATCAAACTCAATTATTCAAAAATTGCTGTCTCTTCGGTTCCATCAGCAACCAAACATCATTAAGGCAACATAGAATTGGAATTAACATCTTTAACAGAACGCCAGGATAAAAAAAAAAAAAAAAAACCGGGGCGGGGGGGGCCCGCCCCCCCCCTGAACAGTTTGGCCAAGAGTTATAATGAAACGATCTCCGGAGGGTTCTGCCATGCCCGACGCTCTGGAGGTTGGAAACATGAAGTAGTCGACAACATATTTTTTTCGGAAAATGCAATACATTTTAAATAATGAACAAAAATGGAGTTATGTGGCTTAAATTATAAAGTGTAATTTTGTGTGTTTGTATATATGTGTGTGTGTGTGTGTGTGTGTGTGTGTGTGTGTGTGTGTTTTCGTATATTTTCTTATTTTTTAAAGCAAAATTTAAGTTTCTTTTCTAAAAAAATGTCCCTGTAATTTGATAGGCGCGGTCTCCTAGAATTTTGTTTTTTTTTTCTTATTTGTAAATTTACATTTTATAGCATTATTTAGATGGAACAGTTTAAATACCGCATTCTTTGAAATTACACTTTACAATACAATCTACTGTTTAAAACAAATACAATTTTAGTAGCATTTGATAAATTATAATTTTTTTAAATATTACAGATAATTATTAAATAATTAATTACATCAATTTCACAAACTTATTGTAACAATAAAATTCAATTACAATATCAAATCTTAATCAATTAAGATGAACAGAGAATTTCTAAAGACATTATTGCTCCCAATATCTAAATGGGGGTTTTATAATGCCTAGAAAATATTAATACAGAGGATGAAAAATCTTAAACACAAGAAAAAGGTACATTTTTTGTTGAAGACTAAATAGTTAATTGCATCGTTACAACTGTCCAGTACTAAACAATGTTCTTGGATAGTGAATTGTTTCTTGTTGTATTTAGAATGTAAGAGAAATGTTACGATACTTTCAACTAAAAAATACTTTCAATTCTTTTTGAGCAGACAGGAAAGCGTGAAAATTTTATACGGTACCTATGCTTCGTGTGTGAAATGTTACATTTCATAATATAACATGTGAATTGTTACCACGGGCTAAATATATGGTGTAAAAATGCAATTTTTTTTTCTTCGTTTTCTATTTTCCTTATTAATTGGTTCGAAAGGAAAATAAAGAAGAAATTGAAGAACACGAAGGTCAAACCAAAAAGATGTGTAATACTAAATAACTTTTTCCGCACGTAATAACAACTTGAATAGTTTTTATGAAAACTGTCATCACGTCACCATACTGTAATATTCGGAAAAAGGTGATGCAATAAAATGTGCTTGAAAGATTAATTCTAAAATTTACTTGTATGTGAAGTATTTTGCTGAAAAATTTCGAATTTTCAGTACTATAATTCAACACTTGAACGGCTTAATTATTTCCTTGTGATGTTCTTTTTTAGGACTTCTTGAAAATTTCGGTAGGATATAATGAACTATGAAAGGAAGAGCTCGCCACCACGTTTCAACACCTAAATTCTACTTAATAAGAAATAAATTGTATTTTTTGGGATTTCCCACGTAATTATAATAAGAAATTTTGGAAAAAAAATATGAATTAAATATTAAAAATGTTAGATATTGATAATATATAGTCGTTAAAATAGCATGATTTCTTCATTCTATTATTTTTCTTTTTAAAATTTTCATAGAATCCCAATAGAAAACGATGCATTAGAATAACTAAGTAATTCAGGTATTCAAATTTTAAATGTTATTAAAGAAGAATACGCTAGGTTTGCCCAGGCATGCAATTGCCGAAAGGGAAATCCTAGTTGCCGCGTGATGGAAGGCGTAAGCGGCGTGCAATCATCTACAGACTGCAGTGCAACATTTTGCAATAATTTCAAACGCATTTCATTTCCAAGGAAATATATTCCTTTTTTTGGGGGGAGGGAGGGAGGGGGTGGGGGGAAATCGCAAAAGTCAAAATGAACCATATTTCCACAAAATGCTTCATTCTCCGAAAAATGTACTCCATTTTTCTCAGTACTTTGTGTTTTTGCAACAATCAAAATGTAATACGTTTCCAGCAAAAATTACTTCATCACTTTCTCAAAAATGGACCGCATTGCAAAAAATATACTTTCTTTTCTAAAAGTGTACCCTAGTTACTTATTGGGGAAAAAAAAAGTGTACTTTACTTTTCCACTTTTCTCGAAAACAAACGCAGCACCGTAGACGATGGTCAATCAAGAAGCTGAGTTCACCATGAAATGCATAACTCTCCTCGATGAAATTTACCTATGCAGCTTTATGTTTTTTCTAATTCATTCAAACGCAGTCATGGAATTACACAAGTTGTTGCTTATTTGCGATCCAACCCAATAAATTGATTTCTGATCGATAAGGATGGGCGTACATCTTCTTTGCTGCCAACATCAATCCTCGAAATTGATGACTAAAGTCCAAACATTAGTTCTGGGGCAATCTCACAAACGCAAGACTTGTGAATTTCTTAATCTAGCATGCATGGAGGCCTTTGGATTAGTTAGTATCAGGATTTGAACCTCATTTATTTGAATTAGAAGTTCAATTACTTTGTCATCAAACCAGGTGGCTAGTAACTGCATCGAGGCCTTTTCTTTCCCTCAACAGTTCAATTTATATGCGCAAATTCATTACCACAAAATAATGACAAGGTAGTATATAATTTATTGTATTAAAAATATAAAATTTTACGCTGTTAAAAAATAAATACTTAACTCATAATATTTATGAATTTTACCAGTTACAAATTTGAAATTCAACAATTATATATTGTTCCAATGGGTGCCCTTATATCTGACATCCACATAACCTAAGTGGTTAGTCTAATTAATCAACGAACTTCGATTCATGAATGATCTGGGAACTAAAGGCCTTGACACCATGTTGAGTCGATGAATATACACTAAGTGTCTAGCTGAATCACTTTAGTGCAACCTTATTCTATGTGCATATACACTAAGGTATGATTGGGATCCTCTCAAATAAATTTCTGTTACGAGTGATGAACTAAAACTGGTGATGGAAGCAGGTTTTGTGCAAAACTTTTTCCTCCAAAGATTAAGGAAGTTGGCAAACCCTGCTCGGATGGCTAACAGCACATGCCTCATGGTGTCGTCTTGCAAGGACACGCGTGGCGTCGGCCTTTGCCGTCAAGAAATTAGCAAGGAGACACAACATCTTGCCTTCCACAAACCCGGTAGCATGATATAGAAATATTGGATATGGTCAGCCGAAAAGGGGAATGAATTAAACAGCACTTGCTTATAAAGAGTTGCTTTTTTGTTCTTTCAATTGACTCTCCGGGTTTTTAGGACCATACCCACTGTCATGGCTTCCACTTGCCTCATGCAATACACTTAGGGGATTCAAATCGAAAATTCTATACCTAACTGACACAATCTTAATTTATCCTTACCAATAAGTTAACCATAGATGGTTGGTTTGCAATGAGTTACTCTAAAGCAAGTTTTGTGCATGTTGAGAAAGTTGCAAATAAGCAAGCCGGTGGGCAAGACAATGATTTGACATAAAAGGCAAACCGCAATAGTTAAATTTTGTGTTTACAGTGAACTAATTAAGCTATTCAAGCAAGCAGCTGTACCACATCTTGAGGAAAGTCAATCAGCATTTTCAACAATTGGTGAGCTAGTTATCCTAGTACCCTCAAAAGTTCCATTCATCAGATCTAGGAGTTCAGGACGTAATTATGAAGATAAAAGTTACCATTGAACTACTTGTAACTATAGTAAAATCTCATAAGGAGCCCATAAAATACAGTTCAGTGGTCAAATACTTGCTCCACAATGCTGGGCTTTCCAGCAGGCATCCGTTGATCCAACAAAGATCATGGTGTATAATATGTATTTACGCATACAAATATATATTTTCCTGATTAAAGCCAAGGCTAAAAAGGATCCCAAAAGAACGAACACACACACACACACACACACACACACACACACACACACACAGAGGTGTACTAACTTGTGAATTGTAATAAAGCATCAATCAAATATGGAGGTAAAATTGGTCATCTCTTGCATATGCAATCATGTTAGTTAGGGTTGCAGAAGAAATAAATAGATCAGATATTGAACAGGACTCAGAAGGACATTGAGCCCCAGCCAGTCAAAGAGACCCCAGGCTGTAACAATAATATGGTATACAGGTATGTTGTGAACAGAAATATAGGTATATTAACATGGAAATAGAAAATAGTCAATAATGTGACTGCTCATTTTTTGAAGAACAAACATTTACTCTGATACATACATATAGAAATCCAGATCTCTACAAACTGGTGCAGCTCACGGAAATTTGCACCAATAAAACCTCCAAAGCCAAAGAAACTCATCCAATAATAACATCTTAAAAAAAAAAAAAAAGAAAAGAAAAACAAAGAAAAAGGAAAGAGAGACAGAAGAAGAAGAAGAAGAAGAAGAAGAGAGAGAGCTGCTAATTTTTTATTAGAGCACACATAAAATTCATACAAACCGAGCTATGTTCACATGATATATTTACTCACACATGACCAGGCAAGACCAAACAATCCTAATAAAGATATAAGCTTTCAAACTTTATGTAGATTCAAGCTTTGATGTAGCTATTAGCCAAGCAAACAATCGGACCATGATGCTTCGATTCCCCAAAGAGAGATCAAAAGAGAAGAGAAGAATGAAACTGAAGATATGAAATTCTTTCCACAAGAAGAAATACCCTTTTGGTCAAACTAGAGAGGCTGAAAATAGAAGATAGTAATAGGGTTTTTTCTTCTTGAGTGAGCCCATCTTCCTCTTCTTCTTCTTTCTTCTTCTTCTTCTTCTTCTTCTAGATTTTCTCTTCCTTCTTTCGCTTTCTTGTTCTTGTGCTATTTTGGTGGCAGTAGTGGTGGTGGTTGGTAGATGGAAAAAACTAGGAAATAATGATGAGGGGAAGGAGGTAGAAGACATGATGATTGCTGAAGGGTGTTTTTGCGTTGAATAGAGTGACAAAAATCCAAGATTTTCGTGCTGCCTATTTTCTCACTGAGGATTGAATATGCTCTTGTTCCTTCTTTGTTTTTTTCCCCTCACTTTTGTTCCTTCTTTCACATGAGATAATTATCATGAAAGTACCCCACTGAAAGATCACCTCTCTTCTTCCTTGTCCTACTTGGAAGGCTGAACTGTACTGGGACGGGAGATACTGGGGGAGGGGCAGAGATCTAGGAAGTTATAAAAATTTGTCTTCCTGGATTTTAACCTTTTTTTAACAAACATTTAACCTTTTCTTTCTTCAAAAGGAAAAAAAAAATGATGAATCTTTGTTGTGCACTGGTGCGTAAAAATCAGTAGGCAGCATGTACTAAAAAAAAGGGGGGGTGAGAGAGAGAGAGAGAGAGAGAGAGAGAGAGGTATAATGGAAGTAGCACGCCGGTTCCTCCTAAGTACATTTCATAAATCACTAGTAAGATCCTGATAGTTCTTCGAAATTTGTCGAAAAAGGAACTTTTTGTCATAAAAAATTATAATATATATATATATATATATATATGGTTAATAAAGTTGACTCACTGGCCTCGGATGCATTACTAAGACACGATTGTCAAGGATTAAAATCATAATATCTTAACCTGCTCACACATCTACCTGCGATTCAAGTTTTTAACAAGTTAGCATGTGTCCTCATGGATTGGATTTGCCTCGAGCTTCGTCATGATTGAAAAGGAAAAAAAAATAAAAAAAGCAAAAAAGATTGTAATTAGCATTTTTGACTTCTACTTTTATCCATCAAGTTCTTCGGGTATAAAATAATGGTTGCTTTTCTCCATTTCATCATGAGTCTCCATGTCCCCCTATCTGAAATTGATTGGAATTTAAGCTCAAAGGGTTCAAGTTATTTTCAAACGTAGACTTCTTAATTAACCATAGATGTTCCTTATATAATTTCACGGTCTGAATCTTGTACTTCGCTGTGCAATTTGTTGTTTTTATTAATCCGCCTCTAGGGCACCTTTTCCACGAAGCATCCTTCGGAAAAATTGAAATAATGCGGGTTAAAATGGTCGTCAAAAGTAGTTAGTCAATAATGAGGGGAACAAGTGTATGGTTGTCAACATTTTATAACGAAAAAGCTTATAACAAGAGACGATGATGGGTCTAGTTACTTCTAAGTTCTAACAACAATTCCTTTTTTTTTTTCCCTCTTTATTGAGTATTTTTATTGTAATGTCATTTTGAGAAAAAAGATTTACGAGTGAGCACAAACAAAACGGCTTCTTATTATTTTTACACATAAATGTACATTTTTAGTGTTAAAATTTAAAAATTCTGATGTTATTGTTAAAATGTAATAATTTTGATAATTTTTATGAAGTTAATTAAACTCGTTAGAGTTTAAACTTTGGTATTGATCTTGTAGTGTAGCAGAAATATCAAGCAATAAAGGATCACAAAGTACTTTTTCCAGTTCTTTTTACATCTAATATCTTCTTCGGCTTACGAAGAGAATTTAAATTTCTTACGGACCTACACTGAAATTCAAAAATCTTGGAGCGGCATCCACTGTGTCAGGCAAAACAGAACAGTTGATTTGGGGATTATTTGTTTGACTTGATCGTTAGTCGAAGCTGTTATTGAATAACTTTTTTTTTTTTTTTCAGCAGAAATAG
>CM034059.1:1685863-1711952 GCA_019804595.1 Bruguiera parviflora
TTTTTTTTGAGATTTTTTAATTTAACTCATTTTTAAAATGAGTTAAATTAATTTAATATTAAATATAAAAGAATAAGATCCGATCAAAATAAAATAATAAAAATAAAATTTATAAAAATAAAATCACGTTTGAATTACGTTTTAAAAAATTAAATATAGTAAACACCTTTTTAAATCAATTGACTTAGAGGAGGAAGGAATTAATTGTGTTTCAAGATATCTAGAACTTAGTTACCTTCGCGCCTTTGCAATCGGCAATTTTTTCAACAATAACAACACTTGGACCACCCGTCCATCTAAAGCGGTGCTACTTACATTTTATTTTAAATACTTGTTATTTTATCATATTTCTTTTTAGCGAGTCAAGACAACTCGCTATAAAAAAAAAAAGCATTAATTTTTTTTAATATTGAATTAGTTTGACTTGTTAAACAAAAAAGAGTCAAAATAGATTTTTTTTTTCTCCTGTGTTATAACTATTACGTACCAAGGGTATTTTATGAAGCGCCTTAAATGAATATCTGTGGAGACATTTTTCACCCTTGTTGTCCCTTTTAGTGAATGGCATTGCTATTAAAAAGAAAAACGCCATATAGACTCGCCACAGAAAAATGTAATCCTCAAGTATCGATCCGCAGCATGAAGTCCAAAGATGGACCAAAATGCACCAAAAATGAGCAGTCCCACAAGTGGAAAGCTGATCATTGACAAGTTAAGCCTTCTCTCTGACTGTTCTGGTAACTCATCCTCTTCCACATAACAAGGCAAAAAGGCCACGAGAAAAAGAAGTTTTATGTCAATCCCATGCCTTCATTTTCAATGATGATGTTTCCATTTTTAATGGCATCAAAGAAAGTCATTCACAGACATCTGTGCTAGTTTGAACGGTCAACTGAGATTTGGCTGGGTTGGGGAGGGGGAGTCCAGTCCCCTCTCTCTCCAATCTTTCGCAGAAATGTGAGATTTGGAGGAGTGCGAAGCATCTCTGCAACGTTTTTAGATTTGCCATACTTTCTAACATCAAACAAATTAACAATTAATTATTATTTCTCTGTTAAAAAATAATAATAAAAAAAAAAAGTTCAGAGACTTTGGAATCAAATTAACCATCCAACCGCCCACTCCTTTCCCCTCGGCTGCATCAACCGCTTATTGACTGACACGCGCCACGTTTTTATTGGTTGTTTCACAGAGAGTAAGGAGGCTGTTGAGTGGGTCCCGCTCGGCCACATGTCTAGCAGGAGGATTTTGCGCTGCGATTAGAATGTTGGGTAAAAGATAGCGAAAAACGTGCAACCTTAAGTGCAGGTCAACACGACTCATTGACTTTTCTCTACTTTTGCCCGCTTCTTCTACAGGCTTATGTAAGATAGCAATGACCCCTCACCGAATTACTGTTTTTTCTTTTGTCTTTTTTTCGTACTTTTTTCCCTTTTTCTTAAAATTTTTCATAGTCAATTCGAACGTTTTTCTGCTTGCTTTTAAAAATATTTTAATAATTTGAATGTATTAATTCCTAATCATATCAAAAATTACCAAGTTTTACGAGACAACACAATTTTGAAATTTCTTTTAATGATTCTGATAAAACATTGATGAAGTTGAAAGAGGTACCTTTATATATATATATATATATATATATCTTAGTTGAGTAGGAGAGAAAGAGGGTAACTTAGAGGTGAATGTTTTTAATCTGAGTTGGGAAAGGAGTTACGAAGACAGTAATTTTAAACAAAATGAAAGTTCCCACTGTACTTGTAGGGGCACAAAAAAGGTTTTATGAATTGAATTGTAACTACAGCAATTTGCCTAATTAGGCTGTTAAACTTTATCTGAGCCTAAAGCAAAAAGATTTCAATTTTGCCAGTAATGGAACCCGACCATTCCCAGACATTGGGCCTCCGCAAGAGCGGTCTCAACCAACAAAAGCAATAACTTCTTTTAAAAAAAAAAAAAACATTATATTTGAAGAACTTGTTAATTTGGTACAGGGTGATGAAATGGGACTATGGGAATGAATTAGTTTTATTCACACATTTCAATTAGAGAGTTTTAACATTTAAATACAAAAAAAAATTCACAAATAAAATATGTTATATTATTATATGTTACATATTTGTCTAAAAAATTTTGTTCGAAATGTTAATAAGTTTTAATGTGATAATATTATTTTAAAAAATTCAATCGGCATTAATTAAACTAACACAAAAGATTGTTATTTGCACATATTATTCAAGATGCTAACACTAATACAACTCACTTTAAGATATAATTAACCAAAATGGGACAATTAAATTTCTCAATCTTATGTGCGAATTCTCAAAGAGAAATAATTGTGCTAAAGAATTGGAACACAATTACGCCAGACTTTTATTTCACAATTCAAACTACTACTATAACTAAGGAGCACCAGAATCAGAACAGCTTCTGGCGTCATTGATATCAATAGCTGCAGTCAAACACTTCACTGCTCGTTTATGCCCTTCAAGCACTACCAAACGGGAATAGCTTTTCTCAAGTCCTCCTCTCTTCCAAATTCTAACTGTACTATCAGCGGACCCACCGCAAACTATATCAGACACAACTGTTGTGCCCTCTGAGCGCACCAGCCAGCACCATGCGTCCCCCACCAATACTGTTTGTTTCAGCTCTTCTATCTTTTTCCCAAACAAGAATTGATCTATCACAAGCACCTGAACACAGAACAGACCCATCAGTATTAGGAGCTAAAGCATTGACTACTGACTTAAGACCCTCAAGTGAACAAAGCATCGACCACAACCACCTACATCGTAGCCACCAGTGAATGCTTCTGCTCTCCAACAACATACTTCTTCCGTATTTTGATTTTCTTGTCTGCTGAACCTGTGTAAACAAACCCATCACCGGACAATATTATGGCATTAATTGCATCATCATGGCCATTTTTAATTGATTATATGACACCTGAAATCAGATGACCTCCAAACTTTGAACGTCCTGTCCCATGAAGCAAAATATAGAAGAGAGCCACCTCTTGATATTGCCAGTGCTGATACTGTGCCACCATGACGGATTCAAGTGCACTTCTTGTGTCTCCTCACCCGCGGATAATTCTTCGCTGAGAAGATCCTTGTTGGAGTATAATATATTATCTATATTCTATACCTTGTGGAACAATTTAGCCTTTTAAGTTAAATAAATTTTTATGGTGAAGTGATTATGAATTCCAATTATATCATCTTTATATTTAATTATAAATTAATTATAATTTTTTAATTTATTTATATTGTAAATTCAAGTAAGTTCAATTTATTCATATTTTTACTTTAAGTAAATTATTTTCAAATTAATTAAATTTAATTTTCATATAAGAAGAAGATGTGTTGAAATATAATATATGATTCATATTAATGAAGAAAATATCATAAATGAAGGAACATATGGTAGTGTAGATTGAGAGGACAGAGAGAAGGTCGATGAATCTGAGTGGAGTTGAATGGAGTCGGATTCAGATTGAGATTCTTTATCTTTCTGGTCATGACAAGGCAGAGGATATGGAAGCAGCCCCATTAGCTGAAGACAATGAGCTAGTCAAAATTGAAAAAACCACAAGGTGGTCGTTTAATTTAGGTATCAAGGACATTTATAAAAGATCCTAAAGGGGGGAAAAATGGCCCATTCAATAGCAATGGAGTTATGGTGGAAAAGGATTGCCAGTGTTAGAGTTCACTACTCCTGTCTAGAATAGAACTCGGGGCCATCGTTATATCATTAGGAGAAAATTTGGGAAAAAAAAAATTTGGAAACTAGAGTCCCTACTATAGGGACCTTGTCATAACTATCTTTTCCTTAAAAAAAAAACAAAAAAAGAAGAAGAAGTTAGGGGAGAAGATAAGGACTTTTGGCCCTAATGGATTTCAATGGAATGTCACCATCATATTGTTGATAATTGTAAAATTGGTATGTATGGGTAAGAATGAGAAAAGATGTTGCATTATTTATGCCAGAAAGGGAGGCAGAAAAAGCGCTTCTTGCTGGCTAACTTGCATTTTTAACGTTTTCAACAAACCATTCGGTGACCGCGCTCCCTCTTTGCGCTGTCACAGCAACTATTGAGATAAGACCGGAGGCTTCCCCTCATTAAGCCATCGGTGCACGTTGATAAAAATATCAAATTGATTCAACCTTTTGTGCCTTACTAACCTTTTTGGGTTGTAATGCTATTTCACATCAATAGTTCTCAAGCTTGTTTTAATCACACGACTTTAATGAATTTGGTTAGAAATTCAAATCCTGACAGTGCGAATGTAAATATTTTCCATCTTTGGATATTTACCTCGACTTTAGCTCTCAATCCGAAAGCCCCGTAAAAATGGGTTCCAGTACACACGAGACTCCCATGTGGCAGCTCTCAGTTCCAATTAAGGGATTGTAAATTTAGCAAATTATTGATAATCCCGAATTTATCTACAAAAAATGGCTTTTTTGTCATAAGGGAAAAAAAAGGTTGGCAATTTAAATTATATTCTCTTGGCATTCAAGAGCTAAAAGAAAGTTGATCTTGGACCACCAGCCTTCTGCGTTCCACGCTTTAGTATGGGCTCATGTTCATGGAAAGTTACGCACTACCCCATGTGTTTTTCCTGTTGGATCTTTTGTGAGTGATCGCAGAAATTCTAGATGGGTTTTAGTTAATGGGAGTCTTCTTTTTGAAGGTCTTATTCAGATTTTGGTGCCATTATAATGTTCGTTTTTTTTGGGGGGGGTGGTTTTAATGCACTTTGTTGTCATGAACATTATCCATATATTCCTCTTATCTAAATTATGATCAGCAATATTTTATCCTTTTATATAAGCATTCCATTTTACCATCAGAAAATATAAGCATTCCATTTTTTAACACCATTGTTCATGTGCAAGTAATGCCATCAATACGTTCAGATTGTGTGAAAACTGAGCATCATTGAGAAGCCCGCCTATCACCCTGGCAACATTTGTCACAATTCCTGTTCTTTGCATCCCTGTTTTGCCCAAATATTCGACTTCAATTCTCAATGCCGCCAGCAATTTTTCCAGGAAAGTCTAAGATTAGACTAAGACACGGTAAGTTCATCATCAGGCGAAGAATATGTAGTTTTGAGTTTCACATCTTAGAAATAGCTTCGAAGTGTGAAAGATATCCCATCTGTTCTCTATCGACATTCCTTGGATGTTTAGTGAGGAAAGCAATGCCATGAAAGTCTACCTGAAGGTAAGAATGGAGCACGTTAATGTGCAACGCAGAAGGAATCAAATTGTCAAAATGGGGTTGTTTTGCTCTTCAGATTTTAGGCCAATGACAATTGACGATAACTGGGGTCCGCTGCGCACAAGTTGCAAGCCATCGTATTTTTGTTACCACACGCAAAGCTCCTGGTCTTTTTCGTTTCTGAAAGCTTTTTGTGAGGCCAAAACTGCGGCTTACTGCTTTAGTCTTTTGTTCTTTCACGTATGTTGAATTGGAAAAAGTTACCAGCTACCCGATGAATTGGACTTACCAAAAAAGTTAGATGGTCAAGTTTACACGTTGTATTATAATATTTATTTTTTATATTTTTAAAATTTTTTATTATGTATGATTACAGTTAATTATATATATATATACATACCTTCAATATATAATATAATATTATAATAGAAGTTTATGTCTAAAATGCTTCTGTTGACTATCTCTATATAATGAAGTTTAGATGAATAATAGTGCTTGATGTCTTTGCTTACTTTGCTGACTAATAATACAACCAAGTTTTGGACAAACTCTTATGCTTCCACTGCTAATGCATGAATGTGTACGGGGAACTACCCCTTTCTTTTCCGCACCTGAGTCGGTGGCAATGATGCTCAGAGCCCAACAGTGTCCAGGCAAGGATTACGAACAGGAAAAAGGTGAAGCACACGAGTCGTGCAAATTCTGAATTACATTGGAAATTTGGACATGATCTTCTAAGACGATTGATGAAGCAAAGGAAGGATTAAAAAAAAAAAACAAAACAAAGAGTTTTTTATCGTAAGAATTATGGATGCGGAATCTTTCTAATTAAAGACTCTTTGGTGAATCCGGCGTCACAATCGACAGTGTGGCTATAAGCTCCGCAACAAATGAACATGTAAGTAATCTTTCGTGCCAGATTTTTGTGGGTTAGGTTTACCTAAAGAATTTTCTATCTATAACTACTCGTCTGCTCTAATTTTCATGATTGCAACAGCTTAATAAATAAGTAGGTAAAGATGGGCTTGTAAATGCCTTGGAGTGCGTTGGCAGGGTTTGCATTCTCGCCAACGTAAAAAATGCTAACCATAGCTACTGTTAATATGCACCCAAACAAAACAAAACAAAATCTCGTAGGATAGTCTGAACGGTTAGTTAAGTATGCTTCATAGATTAACTATGTTTAGTCTCGTAGAACGTAATTGTTTTTTAGTAAAAATGTAGATATCATCCTTATTTTTCTGTTTTCAGGACCCCAAAAGAAATTATGTGGGCTGAGATCTTGGGATAGGCAACCAGGAGACGAACCTCTGGAATTGTCATGTTGAGCTTGAGAGGGCGTACCATCAAATTCACATGAATTTAGTCTCGATTGCTTTAATTCTGCTGGGCTCTCATTCTTTCTTCTCATCGCTTAAAAGCCTGGAAAAATTCTGATGGGTGGATTTCGTATTATAGGCCTGTATATGGAGCCCAGACAGCCCATTTAAAGAGCTCTAAACGAAAACGAAACCTTATCTGACCAATGCAACTTGAAGGCCCAACTGGAACATAAGCCAGTAACAACGATCAATTATGATAGGTCGTATTATATACAAGCATGGAAGGAAGATGGGTACTCGGGGAGTAGGAAAATAGATGAATATGAATTCAGTTACTCTGTGTAAACTAGGTTTGGAACTCAATTGAAAGGCCAAAAAAAAAAAAACTTTAGGATTGAACTGTAAAAATGTAAAAAAGTTTTTAGGGCTCAGATTACGGTTGTGCTAGAGCTATTACACAGATGTCAGAATCAAAGATTCTAGAGATATCCTAGTATACGTTTGCCACCTACCTTTCATAATTTTCTTGAACGTTCATCACCCTTTTTTCTATATATTTAGTGACAGATGCACAATTTAGGTCATTCGCAGGTGCAAAAGTATAGCTAAATGTGATATTCGTCCGGGAAGCAATCACGGTCAATTCAGGGAATTTCAGGCTTGCATGGTAAATTGATGAACGAGACTACAATTTGGCCAATTGTCACTCAATAGGTGGGTTAAATAGAGATCATAATTTTCTTAACGGTGATAAGTCAAAACTCGAGAGATAAGACAAAATTTATATAAATAAAAAAGAATAATAATAATAATTTTTAATTTCAAATTTAATTAAAATCAATCAGTTAAATCTTTTTTATCATTTTGTTCTATTAACTAAAGATTTTACAGCTACGCCTTACTCAACTAGATTTAGCCACCTCTTCTTATTACAACTCAACTGAAATTGGATTTCTTTATTATTATTTTTATTTTTAGCTAACTGCTAGGCCACGCATAATATGAAGTCCTCCACCTTGTCCATGTCATTGAACGTAAACATTTATTCGAAAGAAGAGAAAAGGCTAAAATAAAATGAAGTCTGGAATCAAATGAATCTATACCGACTCTGTCTCCGTGTAGCAAGCAAAAAATAATAAAAATATCATCAATACATCATATACGGTGCCAGTATAGTATCTCCTATGGCTGCCCTGTATCACCGTCTCAAATCCGATCAGCCTCAATAAACACCATAAATGTGAGGAGAAATGGGCTCCAAAAGAATGCCATAAAGTGAAAAATAAAAAAAATAATGAAAAATGAAAATTTGGGACTTATCTACAAAAGCAGCAAAAGAAATCCGACGGCCAGGAATGCACTGAGGCCCCACCTTGAATCTACTGAAGGGGTCCCGCTGGTCTCATTCTGTTGCGTGTACGGTGTTGATGAGGAGTTGTAGTTCGGATTGGTCCCGTACAATTGCTGTACTCCAAGAATGTCGTCGTTGGCCAATTGAACCTTCCTCGTCCTGGAAGAAATAGTGGGATACATAATGGCCTCTTCCACGGAGGAATGGCCCAATCCTAGCAAATGTCCGATCTCGTGCACGGCGACGGACTCCAGATCAACGGCCGACGATAGCTGCGACTTGCTGACGTCGCCGGAGACCACCCAGTTCTCGTCGATGTCCAAGTGGAACCTCCCGCTCGGCGGCGAAAACGCGTGGGCCAAAGTCCCTAAAACCCCATCGAACGGCTCGCCGTCGCCGTGGTCGCCGCTGAAAAACCCGATCCCGATGTCTGCGGTAGCGTAACTGTCCGTCTCTGTGAAATTCATCGGTATCACCGTCGACCAGCGCTGGAACGCGCGTGCGAACACGCTTTTCACGTCGTCGCCCAGCTGGTTCGCTGGCAAGAACGCGTAGGACAAGTCGCGCCGGCCCTGCGGCCACCGTGGCGTGCCGGGAAAGAACGCGTAATGAGCAACCGTGTGCCCGAAAACCGACGGCGTCTTCCCGGAGTTCATGCTCGTTGACCCGTTGACTACGTCGGCGTTTCCGCATCTCGGCCGCACGATTTGCTTTAGCGTCTCCTCGTCAAGCTCGCCGGTGGCGTCGAGATTGAAGTTCCGCTGGTAAGCCCTTAACGCCGACTGGAGCTTCTCGTCAAAGTCATCCGTGAAATTCGCGGCGGAGTCCGGTATGTAGCCGAAGTGATGGAAGTAATTTTTGAGCTTGGCTAAACCGGATTGCTGCTGGCCTGCGCGGCAGCCGGCGAGGTGACGGAACGAGTCCCACGCGCCGCTGGTGGAATTGGGAAGCAAAGAGGGGGTGGGAGATATGTCGGGGAATAACCTTGCCACAACGTTAGAACGTGTATCAAGGGACAGCCAAAAAACCAGAACCGACACTACAGAAACATTAATCCTCATGTTTCTTGTGTTTTGTGCGATGTAATGTTTTTTTCTTTTTTTCCTCGCGAACTGAACCTTAGAACTTCGAAGAGATTTTCAGGAAGTGGGAAAGTTTCCTATCCTACGTAGGAAAAGGATCAATGTTCGTATGCGGTTGCCATCATGGAGTTTATAGTTAAAAATTATTGGAGGACGGCAACGGCCATTGCCATGGGAATTTTCGGTACAAATTATATATATCATAAACGCGTCTCATTGGAATCTTCGTCATCCTGTGGAAGTTTCGATGCGTTACGCCTGGGGGATTGAACAAGCGGGCATCAAAACGGTGTCGTCAAATGTTTAGTTTTGGCCCTCTTCGGTGTAGTGATTTATTTATTTATTTTCAAGTCGGAAACGGCGACGATGGCATTGTTGATTGTTTGACTTCTCGACGTTGAAGCAGCCAACCACGCAAAGGTCAAAGTTGGGCGTTGAACTGTACGTGATTGCGGCTTAGCACTAAATTACAAAACTCTGTAGTTCTAGAGCCCTAGAAGTTACAACAACACACGCAATAAAAAGAGAGATTTTTATTTTGTTCACAAATTAAAAAAAAAAATTATGAGTTATGAATATTTTAAGTAGAAATTTGAATTTATAATTTTTATTTTAATAAAAGATAATTTTTTATTATTAAATCACAATAACATAAAAGACAAATTAATTGAAGCAAATGAGTATATGTTGAATTCGAAAAAAAAAAATCTATAGTTTGTCACATGATAACAAAATATAATAAAGAGTTAATTTGAAAAAAGAAAAAAAAATTAATTAATTGTAATATAATTGAAAGCTGATATTGACTGTAAATATATTTTGTGATGTAAACCAAATTTCTTGCAAGAAATTATTGCCTAAAAATAGGAGAATATTTTTCCATTTAAATGCTCTAATGTCATACATAGTGTTAGTAGTATTTAGTTTGGAAAGAGCATTCATTATCTTATTATCTTACCGTCTAAATTGATTTCCGGAAACAGAAGAATGCGATCCCAAAAGATGCACTTAAAGAACAGAGGAGCTTTGGAGACCTAAAAATAAAAAATTAAGAAAAAAATTGTACGAAGGAGCTTGTGCGATATAAGAAAAACGAGTGAGATAGGTTGGTGATCAAAAGAATTTTACTAGTAGTATATGATTATAAATTTAAATTTATATTAAAATATTTAATAAAATTAGATATATATTTGTTTATATATAATTTTAAGAGTGATTAGTGATATTTATTAAATTTTATATAATTTATTTTTTTTATTTATAAATCTAATATAACAGTTTAATGCACTATACAAAATAAAGTCAACGTAAATTTACCTAATATAACTGTAAAATATTTTTTTAATAGCATGTGAAATGCCAAAAGAGTCCTCAGATTTGGTATAAATTTACTAATAAAAATGAAATACCTTCAATTGGCTGTCAAGGTTATTTTTGGTTTCAAATTTAGTATATACTTCAAGTAATCATTCAAAGTTACGTATTCAATAGCGATGGTTTCGCGGCTGTCCGAAGAGGCCAAGTGCTGCAAGACGCAAGAGATATTGGCGAAATAACTAAATTAAGGCCTCCAGCGGGAATGTAGTTGGAATGGCAATACGTGTAATGCTGCCGGTAAATGTTTTGGAAGGAAAACAGGGCAGACCCCATTTGAATCATTCAGAAAAACGATGTCAACTATATGCACATTCCCAATAATTTAGCTAACAATCAATTTTCTCATGCTTAGAAAAGCCACTAAATATATAGATATATCGCTTTCGGAATCATCTAGATGTAGTCAACATTTGGTGGAGTCTCAGGTCGGTAACCTGCAAGAGAGAAGAAAAAGGCCGAGGAAGGTAGGATTTGGGAAGTCTGAGATCATCAATAAAGTAGGTGATATGACCAAACAAAAGAAAAGAATTTTATATTGTTTAGGCTCAGGGAGATCTCAGTGTTGGGGCTTTAACTGAACGTGACCGAGGATGTGGGTTGGGCCCAAAATAGCCGCCACAGAAGTTGCCATAGGTAACTTGATTGTTAAGGATATGGTGGTCTATGGAGACCTGTATTTTTGTGCTGAAAGCTCCGAGGAGGCTGGTACTTGGGTCTTCGGCCCGAAGCAAGCTTACAAGAGATGGACCTGGAAGCGGGCTTGGTGTGATGGCCCCAAAAGACACAGGCTCGTGATCCCATTGGACCTAGTTTGTATCAACATTATCATTTAGCAATGATTTGTCTTTCTATTTTGTGTCCCTTTGGGCATGCCTAACAAAATCCCTCACCGATCAGAAAATTATTAAATCCATTTAAGATCAAACAATTTAAATTGACTGACTCGATTTCAGCTGCAAAACTCCTTTTTGGAGGCTAATCTAACAAAAGTTGCATGCGTTGCGGCCGTAGAGCAACAAGGAGAGTTAAAAATAAGATTTTGCAGACAAATTTAATATTTCAATGCGCAAATTAGTAGAATATAATTTATGCAATTAAAGATTTTTATATTACAATAATATATAAATAAATAAATTTATAAATACAATATTTTAATATTTAAGTTTATTATATCAAATGTATAAATATATTATTTAATTTTTTTTTCACCTTTTAAATCTCGCGTTTCCCATAGCAACCAACATAAATAACCACTAAACTCCAAACAGGGCTACAATGGAAGATTGTCCCAACAGAAACGAGGGGTACCAGAAGACCACCCAAAAGCATTAATTGCCCCCCCCCGGGGGGGCCTTTTTTTTTTTTTTAAATTCTTTTGATAAACTGCCTATTTGGTGAGATTCAAATTCGAGAACCCCATTTTTTAGTTTGGTCATTGTTATAATTTCTTCTTTTCGACCTCGGTTTTTTTTTTTTTTTTGGTTGCATGTTCTTAAATGTCTCAGTAATGATCGGAATCAAATTTGCACAGTCGAGTAATGTCTCAATAGATTGCACTCCAATTTTGCTTTCTTCTCGGTGAGGGGGAAAGAAAGAAAAAAAATAAAGTTTTTAATTATTGCATAATTGAGTAGGAATTAACGATACAGGATCCTTTTTCATTACCAAACACTTTCTTCTATTTTATTGGATCAACGTACGCTAAGGAGGCCGAACGCGTCTACGATTGTTGATGATCAAAGGGATCCGCTGTTCAAAGGAGTAATCCATGAGGAGGCTCATGCGTGGGATGCAAATTATATAGAAGAGTTAGGCATTGGTGACTCCGAAGGCTTAACCCATTGTCATGTAACGTGTCACGGTCATCCCACTCTCATATCGTCAAGGAAAAGGGAGAACTTGGGTTTTTTAAGCGGATGTACTGCATACCTTAACAAGTTGCCTTTTGGGGAGAAGGTAATGACCCCGTAACAGAGTGATATCAAAATCTACTCCTCCCGCCGTGAGACCTTGACTGTCGCGCTGAGAAACTGACACGGTGCATGTTGTGAAGGGGATCTTGGGACATACTCCTTTTGGAGAGAGAGTAATGAACAAGTGGTATCAGAGCCAACTCCGACCCCCGTCTCCCACATAGATAAGAAGAAGGGGATCTTGAGACATATAAATGTAGTTAAACGGGTGTACGAGATCCGTCTCCCACATCAGATAAGAAGAAAGGGATCTTGGGGCATACCCCTTTTGGGGAGAGAGTAATGAACAAGTGGTATCAGAGCCAACCCCGACCCCCGTCTCTCACATAGATAAGAAGAAATGGATCTTGAAGCATATAAATATGGGTGCTGCATATCCTAAAAGACCTCCTTTTGGAGAGAGAGTAATAACCCCGTAATAGTGTCCAAGAACATCGGCGAGAACATAAATGAATTCGGTGTAAAAGAATAAAACGGATCGCGGTCATCTCACTCCAACAAACTGACTCTTAAGGAGAAAGTAATGACCTCGTGACAATAAACTCGCTTAGAGCAAGCCACGAGTTTTTGTGGCCAGCTGGAAGGCGAGAGTTCGAATCTCCACTTCCTCGAATACGTCATATGTCTGTTTTAATTGGAATATGACTACCATTAAATAAAAAATATTTTTTTTTAGTCATAAGGAAAAAAAAAAAACTCATCAAGTCATATGCCTAATATAAAATTAATTTGTATCATATAATTATGCTACGACTGTTAATAATTAGCATTTTTCCATGCTTCATGAAGAAATTTGCTCCTTTTCTTTTCAATTATGAGCTTTTGCAATAGCATAAGTCGCATGCCTGATACAACTGACCTTAACGAAAAATTGCTAAATTCAAATAATTTCATTATTTAATAACGTGTTCAAATAATTTCATTATTTTCAATTCATGTATGGTCTTATTATTATTTTTTTCTTTTTTCTAGTAATAAATTTGAGTCATAAACTATATGATAAAGGCAATTTTTTATATATTTATAAATTTCATACTCTTTTTTAAAATTAAAACTTAAAATCTAAACTCTCACGAAATTAAAATGACCTTTAAGAGACGTGGGTCGAGTTTTCCATTGACTAATTTCGCACCCATCATATGCCCACCGGCCCGCGTGGTTGGCTAAGTTTCATCTCTTTGGTTCTTTACGTAAACACTATAAATTAAAAAATGCGTAAATTTGACCTTCAGCGTCCTTCCTTCCAGGCCCTTCCTAACAATAATATTAATTTGTTAAACTCGGTCCAGCTTGATAGCCAGACGTGACCCCAGAAAAACCCAACCGAATCGACTTTAAAAAAAAAAAAAAAAAAAAGGTGACCCGAATGATCCTTGAATCGAACTGGGTTTCATCTTTCACTCAACTCCACCTTACTTTTTTTTAAACATAATAATAATAATAATCAATGATTCGTTGCTTGGATAATTGAGAAAACAAAGAGGTGTGTAAGTCTAAAGATACCGCAAATTAAAGTTCATGTTATTATGAAAAATGCCAAAGAAGATAAGAGTAGAACTCTCGACCTCCCCACAAGAACAATGGTCATGAACCCCACCATACTACGCACAGGCCTATAAATTATGATAATTAATACTTATATTTGTATAAGAAGCTATGACATGACGGTACGTTGTTATGTAATCTATTGCTAGGCAAGTCACGTACACCGATGACACCAATAATTTAATTATTCAACCCTTACACCCAGTCCATGTCCAGATCGAGTTTTGATGAAGTCGAAGAGGCTATCCCACCGTCCCCGGCAAGAGATCTGAGACGGCAGCGTGGAAACAGTGCTCCTCCTTTAAGGTTGGTCACTTCGTCGCCATTAACAAGTTTATTCACTGATGTTGTCTTTCATATAAAGCAATTGTCGCGCTTGTCCCTTGTACTAGTCGACCAACATCCCTTAATTTCTCTAGTATAATGCTAGTCTGGCGAGCTGAGGTTGTCTTCCACAAACGAAAACCGACTGGGATCTTAAGGATTTCGGGGCTGATCTTAATGGAGGTTTTAGTGATGCCAAGTGGGGCTGGCCCGCTGCGAGAGCGGAAACAAATAATAGGCTAGGAACAAAATTTCTGGGATTTTCTTTCTCGATTTTTAACATTTTGCTCTGCTTTATTAATTTAAGATTCACGTGACCTGCCAACTATATATTTTCTTTTCTTTGATAGTTACATAAATCATATATTTTCGTTTTCTAAAATGTGACATCATATATAAATATAAAATAAACGTAAATTCACGCATTATATGATTACATATTTTTAGTTTAGGTTGCTAAGCTTTTAGATTTTATCAATTTGGTTTGTATGCTTTGATTTTTGTCTAACTTGCCAATTTTGGTCAATTTGATTCGTACACTTTTAAGGGCAGTGATATTTACACAGCACAGTGTAACGGGTTTGCTCGCTGGTTATCCAACTCCCTCCCATATCGTCAAGGAAAGGGGCGAATTTGGGCCTTATAAGCGGTTGTACTGCTCATTTTAGTAAAGTGTTTTCCTGGAAGAAGTTAATGACCCGTGACAGAGAGTATACTCGTTACACACGCACAGGAAGTCAAATTTTTGCAGAAACATTTCTTACGCTCTGGTCTCTATGTGTCATGATCGTCTTCATCGGCCAGCGTTCCCCCAGATCGTCCAATTCAACAAGATTCTCTTCTGCGTGGGTTCTTCATCAACTATCAGTTTCTCTAATCCTCAATCGCAGCAATCCGGGGTTTCCCAGGACGATTCCGAGTGCGATCTTGCGGCGGTTCCGGGGGGTTGCCGCCTACCCTCCACCGGAATAAGAAAGGGGAAATTCCTGGAAGTGGACCAAAATTCCTTTAAGGGATAAGGAGAAATTGAGGGTCAGATTGGACAATTGTCCACGAGAAATTGACAAGGAAATGTTTCCAGAAAATGTTGTCTTCCTGTGCGCGTTGGAACCCATTTGCGCGTAAGAAGTATTTTTGTGCGCGTAAATATCACCGTTTATGCTTTAATTTTGGTTATTTTTGGATGACAAATTTTTAAAATTTAATTAATTTAATTCAATCGATAATTGTTTCGATTATTGTGTCAATATTTGATATGGTTGGCTATGTAACAGTTGAACTTGAGACGATAATTTTTTATCATTGTGAACTTTTAAAATTTTTTTAGATTGTAAAATTGCAACAGGGAAATCGTTCGTTTCAATTTGAATCATCGTGTCACCTCTCACATAATAATTCCAATTAATCGAATTCTCAAAATTCTAGTTTTAAGTAGATAAAAATTAAAGCACCTAGCTTAAATTGACCGAGATCTAAAAATTTATAACTCAAACCAATCAAAATACAAAATTTAGAGAGTTGACAACCTAAAATTATATTTATCTTGTTTAATGATTCATAATCATAATTAATAACGAGACTAGAAATGTGCAACGAGAGGAAAGGATTGTGAATACTGTTGAAATAAAGAAGGCTGTCCATTTTTTTCGAACTAGGTGAAATATTGTTTGGACAGATCCATCAATTTCCCAAAACGGATGGCATCACTGTCACTTCGGAAAAACTAACCACACAAGTGACAATTGGCAGCAAAACCCACCTAATTGCCAGTCAACCAGCCTAGATTACATCTTAACCACATATGGGAATGTTTCCTGATCTTCCCATTCCATTTCTGACGTCCAACTCCAGCTTTTCCAATCATTGTTGTGAAAACAAACCATCAACCGCACTTATTCCATTTACCAAGTTGTATCTATACAATTAGCAAGCATCTGTATATTGAATCTCGTCTTCAGCAATAGGCTAAAGGATTGGAATTTGCAGAGAAAAGAAATTCCTAAATAGAAGCCATATTATGGTTGAAGGCAGGAACTTTCTCCATCCTAACGTCAACTAAAAAAGGGCTTCAGAGATGGATGACAAATCTGTTTGCAGTATCCCAGAAATACTCCTGAGCTCTAGCGGCTGCAAAATGCCACTACTGGGGATGGGCACGGCAACTTCTCCCTTAGTGGGATCAGAAGCCACCAAGACTGCCATTCTCCAAGCTATCGAGCTTGGTTACAGGCACTTTGATACAGCCACACTATACTTGACAGAGGAGCCACTTGGTGAAGCCATTGCTGAAGCATTATCTCGTAGGATAATAAATTCTAGGGATGAGCTCTTCATCACCTCCAAGCTTTGGTGCAGCGATGCTCATGGTGAACTTGTTCTCCCTGCACTTCAAAAGAGTCTACGGTAAGATAGTCTTTAAGGCTAGAGACACGGACATTAATATGAACTGTTTTGTAATCAAATGATGATAACTTGAGATATGCACCTGATTGACACGTCTAAGTCCTGCTTTTCCCCCACTTGAGCAAACCTGTAAGATATGTTTAACATTCCAATGTTTGTATCTGAGTTCATGCTACATTTCCTTGGCATTCAGGAACCTTCAGTTAGAGTATCTCGACCTCTATTTGATCCATTGGCCTGTGAGCTCAAGAGCAGGGACTTATGAGTTCCCAATCAAGAAAGAGAACTTTGTGGCTATGGATTTCGGTTCTGTGTGGGCAGCTATGGAGGAATGCCAGAAACTTGGTCTGACAAAATCCATTGGTGTCAGCAATTTCTCCTGCAAAAAGCTGTCAGTTATCCTTGCCATAGCAACGATCCCTCCGTCTGTTAATCAAGTAAGTTTCCTCTTTACACTGCCCTTTTGAGTTTCTAACAGCCCTATATGCCTGTCACGGAGTTCATGATGATAAAGTTGCACGCTAACATCTTGAAAGGTAGAAATAAACCCACTGTGGCAACAGAAGAAGTTGAGGGAGTTTTGCAAGGCCAATGGCATAGTTGTGGCAGCTTATGCACCTTTAGGAGCCAGAGGAACCATCTGGGGCAGCAACAGAGTTATTGAAAATGAAGTTCTCCAAGAAATTGCAAATGCCAAAGGCAAGACTGTAGCGCAGGTACTCCTAAAACTGACACAATTGCACACAATTGTTGTGATTTCAGTTTGTCTTTAGAGCTATCAGCTGAAGCAAATTAAAAACTAAGTGAGATACTTTTGGGCTCTGTAACAGGTCTGCCTTAGGTGGGCACACGAGCAAGAAGTCTGTGTGTTGGTGAAGAGTTTCAACAGAGAAAGGATGAAGGAAAACGTTGAGATATTTAACTGGCAATTGAGTGAGGAAGAGTCTAAGAGGATCAGTGAAATTCCCCAAAGCAGAGGATGCTGTGGCGAAGATTACATCTCTGAAATGGGGCCTTTCAAGACAATCAAGGAGCTTTGGGATGAAGAGATTTGATTTAGGGAAATTCCAAAATAACAATCTTTTTTGTTAAATAAAAAGATAAGGTGTGACTCACTATTTTTTTGCACTTGACTGCTCAGAAGGATCAGGTGTCTTATTGGTTTTCTGCACATTCGCATTTCACTCAGCACCAGGATTTCCATATAACCATACTCACACCTAAAATAAGCCTTTTACAACAACAATAATTATAAATTTAATTGGAGTTGACTACATCAATTTTTTCTCACCATTTCTTTCAATTATGAACTAAATTTAGTATGAAATCTAATTACTCTATGAATTTTATATGATGGAGCAAAAAAAAAAAAAAAAGAAATGAGTGCAATTGAAAGGAAGAAAATTTTACAATATTACTGCCGCACTGAGGCTGTGAGCTCTACTTTTTTCTTCTCTCTATCAATGAGAAGTTAAGAACAAGAATTTTCAAGACTATTACCTTCATCTATGTGGCAAGACATGTTTCAGGAATAAGTGCACCCCATGCACTCCTGGTTGATCCCTTTCTGCTTGTCTGTTGTCATCCTCCCAATGCAAATACCAGTATCAAGTTGATACCAAAATATAATTGGCAAAAGATTTCACTTACAGTTTGTTATCCAATCACAAGGCCACCGACCTCAAAGGCAAAGAACCTAGTCCATCAAAGAGACCATCCATGGAGAAGCAGCCACGAGCATATGATCTTTTCCAGGTCATGCCATGGATTGTTGAACCAGAAATATCAATCATGCAAAATTCTATACAACCAAGCTGGAGAAGATCAGAAAAAATCATTTCATTCTCAAACAATGTACAGAAAACAGAACCAATATAACATCAACAGCCTCAGTCTAGTCGGAGTCACCAATCAGCTACCCTCTCCTATTGTTCCTTCTCACAGAGAAACATTATTTTAGGAAAAACAAGACATTGCATTTTATTAATGGATGAGAAAGAGGTCCTTAATTGATTATCTTTAAGATCCTATGACAATCCATACATATAAGCACGATGCCTTTGCTTTGCAAGGCTGACATTTATATACAGGCACCCAAAGCTTGTTGGGATGTGGATACAAATAAGTGGGACTTACAGAAGTATTCTACAGGTACTATTCAAATACATATTTGTATCTTTAAAAATGAAGTGCTACGTGCTTGAGAGGTGGATAGAGTATCTTGAAAGCCACTAATAACATAACTAAAGATGGAATATTTCAAATTAGCATCGAGTGGGCCGGTCATAACTAGGAGGTAAGGATGGGCAGTTTTCATTCATGTTGGCATACAGCTCAATGCTGTTGTACCCAGGCAATTCCATCTGATACTTGCCGAGAATCTGACAGAATGGGAGTTGACCATCCTTGTTATTGCACCAGCTAGGCAGCCGTGTTTGGTTGTTATCAAAAATTTTAAGCATGTATGCATCACGAATCTGCGAACACATCAGCAAACTTATGCAACATAGAACAAAAGGAGAAAAAAAAAAGGTGGTGGACAAAACAGTTCTAAGCACATGAAGAAATTATAGCTTACCGTAAACTCAGTTACTTGAATAGAGCTGGAAATAGGACCAAAGACTCCAGCCTCTTTATACATTTCAAGAATAAAGGCAACACATGTTGTTGATTTCCCATCGCTATATATCCATTCATCTTGTTCTGGAATGGTAAGTAATTCATCAAAGACCATGCCACGCTTTTCAGTCTCAGCTAAAATTCCATACAAGTCCATATCCTGAAAAATTAAAAGATTAAAGTGTCACCTCAGCCTAAGTAACCAACAGGCAAAATAGTTGGTGGTAAAACTTATTTAAGCAGATTAAGGAAAAAGTGGAATGAGCAGCACATATCAACCTCACAAATACAGTGATTGACAAATGAATGACTTAATAAATAAGCACATATACCTCAGTTCCTAGTCGTTTGTTCAGAGCTTCATTCCACATGTTTGCAGCATAAGATGGCTGCACACGTGTCCACATAGACATGACAGAAATGACCTGAAATTAGAATCAGAAAGTTAGTGTACTATTATGAATGCAAAAGCAGAAAATGCTGAATGTCATCAGTTTGGTGCCATATAAGTCTTCTAAATTGACAACAAAAAAAACTTAGCCTAAAACAATGAGATAGAGCAGATATAATATTTGTTTTTACATATCAGTGCATGCATGGATGCACACACAAACATACACCCATAACATTTACATGATTGTTAGAATGCGATATCAATCACATGAAAGAAGCAGCCGCAGGAAGCCTACAATATACAGAAAGTTTGATAGTACAAATGATTGCCACGTCAATAGAATTTGAATGTCTACTATAATTTATGAATTATAATTCTTGGAGAAGATCATACCAAGTGAGCATCAAGAGGAGGCGGATAGTTGTCGGCTATTGTGTCAATCCAACTAAATATCATGTTGTGATAACCATATGGCTTGCCTTGCATGCTTTGAGCATAATCCCAAGCTGCAGTGGAGTTGAATCTTGCATGCATGTCAGGATGTAAAGGAAGAAGTGCTATTTGGGGATTAGAACCATCCTTCAGTGCCAATTCCCACCATTCATCCCATGGTATTACTACTATAATCTCTTCTCCCTGAAAATTACAGCCAAAAAGAATGTGAGGAAAAGAAAACAGAAAATACCCACTTCAAAATCTTGTAGCACTAAATACGCCACTCCTTTCCTGAGACTAAACATTCCCACCCATGACATGCAAATCAATAACCGTAGCAAATTAATGAGAAACTAAACAACTGAGATATAATCTGTATTGATGTGTAAGCATGCACACACGCTAAAAAACAGAGGACGAGGAGGCTGGGAAAGGAGACCCCCCAAGCTTTGGCTTTTTGCTTCCTTCACAATGGCTACTAGAACATCTAGATGCCTAGGGCAAAAAAAGAGGTATAGGCAAAGATTGAAAACATGCTGTTTCAAATTACGTGAATAAGAAACAGCCCCATCCTTAAAGATTGCTTTTCTACAATATTGTAGATGCTTGCTAACCAAGACCCTACCCAAGATCTGGAATCAAGGTCTAAAGTGACATGAATTGTGGTGCACCCATGGTTTCAACTTCTTCCTGATCTACAAAGCAATAAAGTTGCACCTTATGACATACCTTTTCATTCTCGTGTCCGGATTCACCAACCCAGAGATTGCCCATTTCATCCTTCAAGCAGACTGCTGTATGACCAGCAAATGCACCAGTTACCCATTTCTCCAATGTCTCAAATCCACCCCACCGGCCACGTATCTTTGACACAGCCAGAAAATCGCCCGAATGAACATCTTCTGGGTTAATAGTTGTTTGCCATGGCCAAGGCCGTTTCTCAAATGTAGCACCCATGTGCTTCATTAGAAAAGCTAAGTTAGCATTCTGACCCCACACGGTATTTGAAAACAGAGGCAACACATCCATTAAAGAAAGCAAGGTCCCCAGCATTCCTGAAGGCATGAGAAATACAGAAACCCCATGCTGCCTCACCTGCTCAAAGGTACAATAAAAATGTCACACTCTGCAATAAACTTCTCGAGTGTGAGATTCAAACAAACGAGAGTGAACCAAAGAAGCAAACATATTCCAACTCAGCGTCTTCTTCCCACGAGTCAAATTTCAACGTATGATCCCTTGCAGTGAAGTAATAATCCCATGTCACCCTGTACGGCGTTGCGAAGACATAGAGATCCATACAAGTCCAACTATGCGCCGCAGATGTCTGTAACAAGACAAAAGAAGTTACTCCATTACAGAACCTCGGACACATACACCTATCAATAAGACAATGATTCTTCAAACACGGACACCGTCTGAAATTCCATGACCGTTAATTGCTTAAAAATCAAATTTCCTCCAAAATTAACCAATAAAACAGTACCGAATACAACCGAAATTCAAAGTTAATAAAAAAAATCGCGTCAATAATTACAATATCGAAACCTTGAGATAGAGAACGCCTCCTCCCAAGGCGGGCTCGCCCCGGTCGCCTTCGGTGAATTCAAGGCGAGCCTCGTTCTCATAAAAGCAAGCTCCTTTCCACTGGATCGTCCCACTGCCGGGAGCAACCGATCCGACGTAGTACGGCAACAAGTCGACGGCGCTGTGGATATTGTTCAGGACCGGCCACGATATCTGACGTGGCAGCACCGGAAGCACATCCTTGACCCTGAAAGGCAACTTCAAAGCATGAATTCGATTCGACCCGAGCTCTAACCCTAGAAGGCACAGAAGGAGCAGCAGTAAATGTGGTGCGGGCGGGTATCGCTTGTACATGGATGGGGTCGGGTTCTTCCGAGTTGCCGAGACAGGAGGGAAGGGAGCCGAGATTGATTTGATTGTAATTTTCGTTACGCTACCATTCCAGAAGACTTTGGATTTTGCCCGTGGCCGGCTTCGGTTTTTTTCTGGGTTATATTTGAGAAGAGAGAAAAAAAGATTAGGTCGATTTTTTGAATTATGCGAGACGGCAGGGGGGTTAATTTAATTTAATTTAAACTTTAATTTGACGAGGTCTTGTTGAAGGAGATTCAGCTAACGGGGATGGCTACGTGGCTGGCTACGAAACAAACACAAAGATTTCCCCAACACTTTACAATGCCACGTGTCATCTGGTTACCTTGAAGTCATTTCAACTTTTGTACAATTTCATAAACGGTCTGTGATTTTTTTTTGCGTGAACCTAATAATTGTTAATTAACAAATAAAATGAGTTTTGTGGCAAGTAGCTGGTGATCTTTGACCACTTAAAAAAAACTTAGTATCACTTTTTTGTCTTTTTTTTTTTTTGGAGCATTATAAGAGATTTTATGCAGTGGAGGTTTAACCCCATTATATGAAAGGATTTGCTAATGGACGAGACATTTTTAAGAGGAAACGAGGGGCATTCGTAAGAGAGGAATGTGATGGTGATTTTATCCTTTTTAGGCAAAGCCTCTGGCTTACTGCTTTTGTGTGGTGCTAAACGGACTGATTTCTTATTCTCACTACAATTCTAAAATGGCCCAAGGAAGTTTGGTCCACAAAATCAAGCACGAGGAGTACAAATTACGGCGTGCGGAGACTTTTTAATAAGAATTAGTTGTGCACATGGTTTCACCGACAAGCTGACTTCCAACGTTCACAGGGCCCGGTGGGGCCATGGCTTTTGAGGGATCTTATGGAGAATTGAGAAAACATGATTATCTCAAGGGATTACTTGGAGCAATTGAATTCCGAGGCAAAAGCATGCTTGTCGTGGCTGGCAGCCCTCCCGGCTTCGATTCTCTACTACTCTTTTATCCCACATCGACGGGAAACAATCCCAGCAGGCTATCGAATGGTATAAAATATGACTTTGGGAACTGAACAATTCATACCTTTCTCGGCCTTTTGGCTAAGATCAAGTGTAGTATCTGTTCTTATCAGTTTAATATCTGATACGTGGATCAATGATCCACACGATATTAAATTAATTTTTTCAAGGGGAGAGCCTTATAAGTAGCTTGCTACTGTGGCTCTCGTGTGTCGCCCATGTGTTGCACTGTTGCAAGGGCCAGGCACACCCTGCCAAACGTAGTTGAAGATTGGGGCAGAAAAAGAGTGTTAGGAAAGTTTAGGGCTTGGTGGGAAAATTCGAGTTGCAGATATTGTCTGTGTAGAGTTTTCATAAAATTGTGCGCCCAGCGTTTTAAGAAAGGTCAAGAATGGTTGGAAGGTCGCTGGACCAAACTTGTCTGGTGGATAATTAGTAGAATGAACTGACAACGTTTAAGGCATGGTTGGTATAATTGGGTTGGGTGGTTTGCTTTTAAAGCAAATTACGCCGAGAGGTGCGAGACAGGTTCGAAAAAATACGTCGAATGTTCTGTTTATGCCTTATTTTTTATCTTGGAAAGTTGAACGCTGTTAAACCTCTGTTTTCCCCGTTCAATCTTCTATTAAATAGCGAGCTACACAAATTTTAAATATCTAATCAGAGCAATTAAAATAATAAAATTTAAGTTATACTCTTAATAACAATCAAGTTAATTAATTTTTGTGATAATTTAAATTTAAGAAAAAATAGTTGAATACGTGGGATTTTATTTGACTAAAGTGTAATATGCATTGGATTCTTTACTAAGTAAATTGAATTACTAATGATTATTTCGTTAGATGTGTAAGTTTTTTCAGAAAATCTAAATTTTTAATATTTGTAAAATTTGAATCACAATTTCATTCAACTTCTAAATTAATATAAACTATTATTAAATTAGATTAAATAATTAAAAATGATAATAATATACGATTGTGCCTTTTATTTTATAATTTAATACTAATTCTTTTAATAATAATTTATTGACTAGATGGATTTATGCTTGTTTAATTTTTTTTAATAATTAATTGTTAAATAAGATTCTATTTGACTCAACTTTTTTTCAATGATAGTTTATTAATTTCAGCAATAATAATAATAATAATAATTATTATTATTATATATATATATATATATATAAGTCCATGGAACGAATCCCACACCGTCCGGGGGAAAGTTCCCTAAGGTGACTATCTGCTTATAAAACGACATCTTCATAGCTGTACAGAAATTTCTTTGCGCTTGGGGCAATGACGCAGCTCAGGAGGTTCTAACCGAGGCGTGTCTATTGCTGGTTGAAAACTATTTCCAAACCCCATCTGTGGCCCGGGTTCGGCCCAGGCCGTCGAGAATTTCTGGAAGGGCTTTACGTACAGGTTAAAGTCCAACAATGCTTAGTTAAAGACTTTAGTCTGCAGATTCTCTGAGAGCTCTACTTTTATAACTGCTGAAAATGTACAACTAAAAATACTGCTTGTCTTTTTCAATATAATGTGTACTTGTCACATACTCTACTCGGACAATTCAGTCTGATCGTCCTGATTGATTAGTGAAAAGTTGTTGTTAGACTTGATCTATAAATTATTAGTATAAAAATAATCAAAATTCCACCACAAAATCAATTGAACAACATTAAAGTATTAATTGGTTTAAAAAAAATCCCAACCAAAACTAGATAAAATTAAAGAGTTTTAATTAGTTGAAAGAGTGAAGAAAAAGAGGGGACGAGGTAACAAAAAGAAGAAAGACTCGTGTTTATGTACGTCTCAGTTATCATTTAGTTAATAAGATTATAGTCACTCTCTTTCATGAAAATCTGTTTCAGAGAAAAAAAAAAAAACAAAAAACCCATTTAGTTAACAAATTTTACTCTGTTTTTGACCTTCCTAAACCCAATTCTGATTACCGCTTCGTTCCTTGTCCTTCAAAGATTTGGTAAGAGAAAGAGGTTACCAATCATCGTAATTTTATACATGTTACGAGTCTGGCCATAGTGTAATTTAATAAAAAATTTATTGAATATATATATATATATATATATATATATTATCGTTGAATAGGTTATATTTTACGTTTTATTGTATTGCTCGTAGTCAAATTCAAAATTTATTATATCAGGTTATAATTTTTGGTTTTTTTTTTTACTAATTTTTTTCCTTTTGCTTTTTTGTGGCTTTTTTTTTTTTTTCCGCTGTGTAGCACGTGGTCAGTGTCATTTCCCTTGCAAGGTGTCATGGGGTCATTACTCTCTTCCCAAAAGGTAATTTTTTAGGGTGTGCAGTACCTACGTTTATATGCCCCAAGATTCCCTTTTTCGATGTAGGAGACAGGTCTCATACATCCGTCCGTTACGCTCCCCCACCGAATCCATCAACGTCTCATCAACGTCCTTGTCGAGAATCAAGACCTCCTCTTGCCTACTCCTTCCACACGAAGTGCTTAGCAGGAGATATCGGTATAAGGGTTGGGGTTAGCTCTGATACCATTTATCACAGGGTCATTACTCTCTCCCCAAAAGGCAACATTTTAGGGTATGTAGCACCCACATTTATATGCCTCAAGATCCCCTTTTTTCTATCCGATGTGGGAGACAGGTCTCATACATCCGTCCGTTACAGAGTTAATGGATATTTGCTATATTTAGAATTCTAAACAGATGGCTTCAAAGAATTTTTTCCAAGAGCTCATGAATGTGTTGTTGAAGCCATTGGAGTTGGAGATGTGAAAGCATATTATCATACCATAGTTGACTACAATTTAAGTGTCATATTTTTATTTGTATAAAAAAATCCTAATAAATTAGATTCATATTATTTATTTACTAAATACTTTTCATATAATCTACAAAGATAACTGTTTACTTTTTATTTTGTCCCTTTTTTACTCTACTAAATTGAATATTAATCTTCCCCTCCCACCAACACGCGTCACACACACACACACACACATTTTAGGTCACAATGTTAAGCTCTAAAATAGTTTGCCGCTTGGACTAGGAACTGTTTTGACATATATCAAGCGTTAAGACCAGTACGGTGCATAGTGTGACGGATGGGTGTATGAGACCCGTCTCCCACATCGGATAGGAAGAGG